>PVLC010027306.1:0-13475 GCA_004027655.1 Graphiurus murinus
AAAATTAAAGTAAGATTCAATAAAACGAAAATGAAATAAAATAATAAAATAAAATTAAGATGAAATAAAACAAAAATGAAATAAAATAACAAAATTAAATTAAGATTAAATAAAATAAAATAATAAAATTAAATTAAGTTAAATAAAATGAAAATAAAATAACATAATTAAATTAAGATAAAATAAAAATAATTAAATTAAATCAAGATGTAAAAATAATGAAATTAAATTAAGATTGAATAAAATAATGAAATTAAATCAAGATAAAATAATGAAATTAAATCAAGATTAAATAAAATTAAATCAAGATTAAATAAAATAATAAAACAAAATAGACTAGAAGCAGAGTCCGGCTCAGCGGGTGCGTGTAGAGGCCAGAGTGGAGGCCGGGAGGCCGGGAGGCCGCAGAGAAGAGGAAACGCACCTGGAAGTCCCCCTGGTGGTGTTCAAAGAGCCCCGGGAAGATGAACTTTGGGTCGGGCACGCTGGGCATGAGGAACGTCTTCACTCTGCAAGAGACACGAAACGCCGGGGAGAAGGAAAAAAATAAAATCGTCTAGCAGGACTTGGGAGGAGGCTGAGACGGGAGGCTGGCCTCGGCCGCTTCGCAAAAGAGACCCTCGGCCACCCAGTGAGACCTTGTTTGGCGATTTTTAAAATAATAATAATAATAATAATAATAATAATAATAATAATAATAATAAAAAGGTAGTAATTAAAATAAATTAAGATTAAATAAGATAATAAAATGAAAGGCCCCGGGAGGCCGGGAGTAGAGGCCCGCGGGGAGGCCGGGAGCGGAGGCCCGCACCTCTGCAGTTTCCACACGGACAGGAGGAGGAGGAGCACCGCCGCGAGCGCGACCAGGCTGCAAACGAGGACCGACCTGGGGACCCGGGCCCGCGCGCGCCCCGGCTGCTCGGGGCAGGAGTCTGAAAGAAAAACAGAAATAGTAATAATAATAATAATAATAATAATAATAATAATAATAATAATAAAAAATAAAATACTAATATTAATAATAATAAACAATAAAATAATAATAAAACCAGGTTTCATTCACTGAGTGACTGAGGGTCTCTTTATTTTTATTTTTATTTTCAGTACTGGGGATGGAACCCAGAGACATTCACCCCTATTTTATATTTTATATATATTCTATATTTTATATATATTGTATATTATATATATTATATATTATATATTTATATATTATATATTTTATATACATTATATATTATTTATAGTTTATATTTTATATATATTATAGTGAATGAATTTTATATTTTATAATATTATATTTTATATTTATACTTATTTTATTATTATTTATATTATTTATTTATTATTTATTACATTATTATTATTATTATTATTATTATTATTATTATTTGCAGTACTGGGGATTGAATCAAGGGGCATTCTACCTCCGAGCTACACGCCCAGCCCTATTTTATATTCATTTTAATGTTATTATTACTATTATTATTATTTTTTATTTTTTTTAGTACTGGGGATTGAACTCAAGGGCATTCTACCTCCGAGCTACACCCCCAGCCCTATTTTATATTTATTTTATTATTATATATATTCTTATATTATATTCGTATATTATATTTATTATATTTATTATTATTATTATTATTATTATTATTATTATTATTTACTACTGGCGATTGAACCCAGGGGCATTCTACTTCCGAGCTCCACCCCCAGCCCCATTTTATATTTATTTTATTATTATTATTATTATTATTATTATTTTTAGTACTAGGGATTGAACTCAGGGGCATTCTACCTCTGAGCTCCACCCCCAGCCCTATTTTTTTTATTCTTTATTTTGAAACCGGGTCTCACTGAGTTGCCGAGGGTCTCGCTAAGTAGCCGAGGCTGGCCTCGAACCCGGATCCTCGGGTCTCCGCCTTTGGGAGGACTCGGTTCAGCACCCTTCCGCGCACGCACCTCGGGGCCGGCCTCCCTGCCAGTGTCCGAGGCGGGTCCAGTCGCTGGGCCGCGCGCCGGGTCCGTAGTGCGAGTCCGTGGTGGCGGCGCGGGCGCGGAGGCGGTAGCACTTCCCCGGATCGAGGCCCGGGACCGTCACGTTGCAGGTCCTGGCTGCGTGCGACTGGAGGAGAGAAGGCCGTCGGACTCGGGAGCACTCTGCGGGGAGTCCTCCGAGTCCTCCAAGGTCTTGGGAGCACTGTGCGGAGGAGTCCTCCAAGGATTTTGGCGGGGAATTCAGGTCTCCAGTGGGCGGCTGAGGGTCTCTGGGTTCGAGGCCCCGTACAGCCGGGAAATTGGCGGGAAATGCGCAAGGCTCGGGAGGGAGGGAGCAAAAATAAAATAAAATAAAGTAAAATAATAAAATAAAATAAAATAATAAAATAAAATAAAGTAAAGTAAAATAATAAAATAAATAAAAATGAATAAAATAAAGTAAAGTAAAATAATAAAATAAAATATAAATAAATAAAATGAAATAAAGTAAAATAAAATAATAAAATATTAATAAATAAAATAAAGTAAAATAAAATAATAAAATATAAAATAAAGTAAAATAAAATATAAAATAAAATATAAATAAATAAAATGAAATAAAGTAAAATAAAATAATAAAATATAAATAAATAAAATAAAGTAAAATAAAATAATAAAATATAAATAAATAAAATAAAATGTAAAATAAAAAATGAATAAAATAAAGTAAAATAAAATATAAAATAAAATAAAATATAAATAAATAAAATAAAATAAAGTAAAATAAAATAATAAAATATAAATAAATAAAATAAAATAAAGTAAAATAAAATAAAATATAAATAAATAAAATAAAGTAAAATAAAATAACAAAATATAAATAAATAAAATAAAATAAAGTAAAATAAAATATAAAATAATAAAATAAATAAATAAAATAAAATGTAAAATAAAAAATAAATAAAATAAAGTAAAATAAAATATAAAATAAAATAAAATATAAATAAATAAAATAAAGTAAAATAAAATATAAAATAATAAAATAAATAAATAAAATAAAATGTAAAATTAAAAATAAATAAAATAAAGTAAAATAAAATAATAAAATATAAAATAAATAAAATAAAATAAAGTAAAATAAAATAATAAAATAAAATAATAAAATATAATATAATATATAATAAAATAAAATAAAACACCGCGCCCCGGGCCGCCCACCTGCCAGCCGCCGTCCCAGGCGTCGCGGAGCTGCACCTCGTAGCGGAGTCCCGCGTAGGGGAGGTCGCGGCACGACACCGTCACGCTGTCGCCGTCGCCGCGCCACCGGAGGGTCACGTCGCTGGGCGGGGCGGGCTGCACTGCGCGCGGGGGGGGGGGCGGGACGGGGGTCAGCGGGGGCCTGGGGACCCCAAAATGGAGGGATGGGTGGATGGATGAATGAATAAGTGAGTGAATGAATGAATGAACGAGTGAATGAATGAATGAATGAGTGAGTGAATGAACGAGTGACTGAGTGAATGAATGAGTGAATGAATGAATGAGTGGATGAATGAGTGGATGAATGAGAAAGCGAGCAGAGAGGGTCAGTACAGAGACCCTCGGTGGACAACTGGGACCTGGAGTCCCCCAAATGAATGAATGAATCGATGGATGGATGGATGAGTGAATGAATGAATGAGTGAGTGAATGAATGAAAGTGAATGAATGAGTGAATGAATGAATGAACGAACGAATGGGTGAATGAATGAGTAAGTGAGTGAATGAATGAATGAATGAGTGAATGGATGAATGAGTGGTTGAATGAATGTGAATGAATGAATGAACGAGTGAGTGAGTGAATGAATGAATGAGTGTGAGTGAATGAATGAGTCTGTGAGTGAATGAGTGAATGAATGAGTGAATGGATGGATGGATGAATGAGTGCGTGAGTGAATGAATGAGTGAGGAGTGAATGAGTCAATGAGTGAATGAGTGAGTGAATGAAAGTAAATGAATGAGTGAATGAATGAATAGATGGATGAATGAATGAGTGAATGAGTGAATGAATGAATGAATGGATGAATGAGTGAGTGAATGAGTGAATGAATGAATGAGTGAGTGAATGAGTGAATGAATGAATAGATGGATGAATGAATGAATGAGTGGATGAATGAGAAAGCGAGCAGAGAGGGTCAGCACAGAGACCCTCGGTGGCCAACTGGGACCTGGTTTCCCCAAATGAATGAATGGATGAATGAGTGAATGAATGAATGAGTGAATGGACGGATGGATGAATGAGGGAGTGAATGAATGAATGAGTGAATGAATGGATGAATGAGTGAATGAATGAGTGAGTGAGTGAATGAATGAGTGAGTGAATGAATGAATGAGTGAATGAATGAGTGAGTGAATGAATGAGTGAATGGATGAATGGGTGAATGAATGAGTGCGTGAGTGAATGAATGAGTGCGTGAATGAATGAATGATTGAGGAGTGAATGAGTCAATGAGTGGGTGAATGAATGAATGAGTGAATGGATGAGTGAGTGAGTGAATGAATGAGTGAGTGAATGAATGAGTGCATGAGTTAATGAATGAGTGAGTGAGTGAATGAATGAGTGAGTGAATGAATGAGTGAGTGAATGAGTGAGTGAATGAATGAGTGAATGGATGAATGGGTGAATGAATGATTGAGTGAATGAATGGATGAATGGGTGAATGAATGAGTGCGTGAGTGAATGAGTGAATGAGTGATTTAATGAATGAGTGAGGGAGTGAACGAGTCAATGAGTGCGTGAATGAATGAGTGAGTGGATGAATGGATGAATGAGTGATTTAATGAATGAGTGAATGAATGGGTGAATGAGTGAGTGCGTGCGTGAACGAGCGTCCTCCCTCCCGGGCCTGCCCGCGCATGCGCACTCACGGTAGTCCCCGACCCACTGGCTCCTGGAGAGCAGCGCGCGGCCGCGGTCGCGGAGGTCAAAGTGCAGCGCCCTCCCCGCCACGGGCAGGAGGCAGCCCGAGGTCACGCCGGCCTGCAGCAGGTAGTGCGCGCATGCGCGGAACTCGGCCGCCGCGTCGAACCTGGCGCGGGAAACAGACGGAGACCGTCAGCCACCGAGTGAGGCCGGTTTCCAAATTTAGAAAAAAATATATATATTTATATATATTATAATATTTATGATATAAATATATTTAATATATATTTATTTATATATAAATATTTGTATATATTTATATATTTAATATTTATATATATAAATATTTATATATATTTATATATTTATTTATATGATATATACTTATGTTATATATCATATAAATCATATGTGAACTTATATACTATATAAGTTAACTTATATGCTATATAAGTTATTTATATATGTTATTGTATATTGTATAACTTATATACTATATAAGTTATTTATATATGTTATTTGTATATAAATATATTATATATTACATTTATATATTATATATTATTTATATTATATATAATACAATTATATTTTATATATTATATGTAATATATGTTATTTATATGTAAATATACAGCATATATATTTATATATACTATATATACATATAATATATTGTGTATATGTAATATATATATTTTTTTCATTTTATTTAAAATAAAAATTTAAGCCGGGCGTGGTGGCGCACGCTTGTCATCCCAGCATTCGGGAGGCTGAGACCGGAGGATCGCAGGTTCGAGGCCAGCCTCAGCTACCTAGTGAGGCACTCCGCAACTTAGTGAGACCCGGTTTCAAAATAAAGAATAAAAAATAGGGCTGGGGGTGTAGCTCGGAGGTAGGATGTCCCCGAGTTCAATCCCCAGTACTAAAAATAATAATAATAACAATAATAATAATAATAGGTTAAATAGGTAATAATAATAATAATAAATAATAGTAATAATAATAAAATAAATATAAAATAGGGCTGGGGGTGTAGCTCGGAGGTAGAATGGCCCTGAGTTCAATCCCCAGTACCACAAATGATAATAATAATAATAATAATAATAATAATAATAATAATAATAAATATAAAATAGGGCTGGGGGTGCAGCTCGGAGGTAGAACGCCCCCGAGTTCAATCCCCAGTACCGCAGAAAATTAATAAATTAATGAATTAATTAAATTAAAAGTTAAAAAGGAAAGAAAAAAGAAACAGGACTTGGGGGGATGTAGCTCAGAGGTGGGATGTCCCTGGGCTCAAATCCCACGCCTTTAAAAATAAATAAATATATTAATATATAAATTACATATAGGCGGGTGCGGTGGAGCCCGCCTGTGTTACCCAGGACTCGGGAGGCTGAGATGGGAGGCCGGCAGGTTGGAGGCCAGGCAGCCTCCTCAGCCACCTCGTGAGACCCAGTTTCCGTGTCTTTGCTCTCTGGCAATTTATTTATTTATTCTTTTTTATTTTTTATTTTTTATATTTTTAATTGCGGATGATGTCTCCGCCGGGGGTACCGAGCACGCCCGGGCAAGCACTCACTTGTAGAGGAAGGTGAGGTTGGCCTCCGCGGGGAGGCTGCCGTTCCACGACACCTGCACGGTCTCGAAGTTGAAGCAGACGATGCTCAGCTGCAAAGCTTCTTCCCCTGGGCGGGAAGAGGGGGCCGGAGGACGGAGGAAGTTAAAAAACAAAAAAACAAAAAAACAAAAAAAAAAAAGGTAGATTTTGGGGGGGCAATTCTGGAAGAGTTCGCTTGGGAGGCTGAGGCAGGAGGCTCACAGGTTGGAGGCCGGCCTCGGCCGCTTGGCAAAGAGACCCTCGGCCCCCCAGCGCGACCGACGCCTGATCCTTGCTCATTTTCCAGCCAGAAAGCAGAAGTGGTTTTTTTTTTCTTTTTTTTTTTTTTTTCCCCTTCTGTGGTTCAGTTTCCCCTTCGTGGTGACTCAGCGCCCAAAACCAAAAAGAAAAAATAAAAAAAGACAGAAAAAGAGAGAAAGCCCGGCAGGGCGCCGCACACCTGAAATCCCAGGATTTGGGAGGCTGAGACCGGAGGATCCGGGTTCGAGGCCAGCCTCAGCTACCTAGTGAGGCACTCTACAACTTAGTGAGACTCGGTTTCAAAATAAAGAATAAAAAATAGGGCTGGGGGTGTAGCTCGGAGGTAGAATGCCCCTGAGTTCAATCCCCAGTATCAGAAAAAAATAATAATAATAAATAAATAAATTTTTAAAAAGAAAGAGAGAAAAAAAGAAAGAGAAAACACAGAAAAAAGAGGAAAAAAAAGAAAGAGAAGAAACATAGAAGGAAAGAAAAAAGAAAGAAAGAAAGAAAGAGAGACATAGGATAAGTAAAAGCAGGGCATTGTGCTGCCCACCTGTCACCCCCGGCCTGGGGAGGCTGAGGCGGGAGGCTGGCAGGTTGGAGGCCGGCCTCAGCCACTTAGCCAAAGAGACCCTCAGCCTCTCAGCGAGACCCTGTTTCTAAATAAAACATGAAATAGGGCCGGGGCCGTGTCGCTCGGAGGGAGAACGACCCCGGGGTTTAATTCCCCAGCACCACTAATAATAATAATAATAATAATAATAATAATAATAATAATAATAAATAATTCTTATATATAAATACATTATTATTATTATTATTATTATTATTATTTGCAGTACTGAGGATTGAACTCAGGGGCATTCCACCTCCGAGCTACACCCCCAGCCCTATTTTTTATTCTTTATTTTGAAACCGAGTCTCACTAAGTTGCGGAGTGCCTCACTAGGTAGCTGAGGCTGGCCTCGAACCCGGATCCTCCAGTCTCAGCCTCCCGAATGCTGGGATTACAAGCGTGCGCCACCGCGCCCGGCTATATTTATCTATTTTAATATATTAAGTATAATATGCATTTAATATATATTTATATTAATATATTAAATACAGTATATATTTATTCATAATATATTAAATATAATATATATTTATTTTATATATTTATTTATATTTATCTATTTTAATATATTAGGTATAATATGCATTTATTTCATATATATACTTACATGCATATATCAAATACAATATACATTTATCTTAACATATTAAATACAATATATATCCATTTTAAAATACTAAATGCAACATACATTTATTGATAATATACGCTACATATTTATTTTATATTGATTATAACCAGAATAAAAGAAAGGGAGAGCGAAGCCCCCTCCTTACCCCCGCGCGCCTCCTCCTCCTGGTCTGCGCCGTCCTCGGGCCCCGAGGCCTCCAGTCGCCCCAGCAGCAGGAGGATGAGGATGGTGGCCTCCGTGGAGGCCCAGGAAGGGAGGCCCGGCCTCCTCATGCTGTGGTGCCGGAGGCAGACAGACAGACAGACAGACAGACAGACAGACTCACTCACACACCCGGCCCCAGAGAGAAAGAAAAAGAAAGAGAAAGGAAGAGAGAAAGAGAGGAGGGGAGGGTGGGCGCGAGGGCCGGCGCCGCGACCGCCCCCCGGGACCCCGAGGCGCAGGCTCACCCGGCGCACACACGCCCGCGCGCGCTCGGACCCTCCCTCCGGCCCCGAGACGCGCGGAAAGGAAACTGGGGAAGTCCTGGCGTCGCGGCAGGAAGCAGGGTCGGGCTTGATCGACAGCGGCGAGAAGAAGAAGAAGAAAAAAAAAAAAAACCCAAAAAGAGAGAGAAAAAAAAGAAAAAAAAAAATTAGAAAACAGAGAGAGAGAGAGAGAGAGAGAGAGGCCGGTTTGGGAAACGGCATGTGGTTTGTTGACTGACTCTCTGTGAATCGATCAGGAAGAGAGTCTCCCCGGGTGGGTGAGGCTGGGAAGCATTTTTTTGTTTTTTTTTTAAAGAATTTAAAAACCACCTAGTGAGACCCGGTTTTCAAAATAAAGAATAAAAAATAACCGAAAATAAAAGTAAAAATAATAAAAAGTATTGTCATCCCAGCATTTGGGAGGCTGAGACCGGAGGATCCGGGTTCGCAGCCAGCCTCAGCTACCTAGTGAGGCACTCCGCAACTTAGTGAGACTCGGTTTCAAAATAAAGAATAAAAAATAGGGCTGGGGGTGTAGCTCGGAGGTAGAATGCCCCTGAGTTCAATCCCCAGTACCGCAAATAATAATAATAATAATAATAATAATAATAATAATAATAATATAATAATAATATATGATATTATAAAATAATAATAATAATAATATAAAATAAATATAAAATAGGGCTGGGGGTGTAGCTCAGAGGTAGAATGCCCCTGAGTTCAATCCCCAGGACCGCACAAAAAATAAAATAAAAATAAAAATAAATAAAAAGTAAAAAGAATTAGCAACACCTGTCATCCCAGCAACTGGGAGGCTGAGGCAGGAGGATTGCGGGTTCGAGGCCGGCCTCCGCGGGTTAACAAAGTGTCTGAGACTCCGGAGTCAGAATTCAGGGAATGTTTTGTCTTTTAGAGAAGCAGGAGCGCGTGTGTTTCCCAAACGTGGTTAACAGACATGGATCAGTTAACACAAAGCCCAAGGGGGTCAGTCAACTCGAACGTGGTTAGTGGGCACGGATCAGTTAACACAAAGCCTGAGTCAGTGAATACAGGCATGATTCATGAGCATGGGTCAGTTAACACAAAGCCTGAGTCAGTCAACACAGACATGATTCATGAGCATGGGTCAGTTAACACAAAAGTTCAGGATCAGTTAACACAAAGCCCAAGGGGGTCAGTCAATACAAACGTGGTTAGTGGGCATGGGTCAGTTAACACAAAGCCTGAGTCAGTCAACACAGACATGATTCATGGGCATGGGTCAGTTAACACAAGAGTTCAGGAGGCTCAGTTAACGCAATCCTGGTTAGCGTGGATCAGTTAACACAAAGCCTGGGTCAGTTAACGCAGTCATGGTTAATGGGCCTGGGTCAGTTAACACAAAGCCCAGGCGGGTCAGTCAACACAAACGTGGTGAATGGGCGCAGGTTAACACAAAGCCCGGGTCAGTCAACACAAACATGATTAATGGGCATGGCTCAGTTAACACAAAGCCTGTGTCAGTTTACACAGACATGATTCATGGGCATGGGTCAGTTAACACAAAGCCTGCGTCAGTTAAGAAAGACATGATTAATGGGCATGGCTCAGTTAACACAAAGCCTGCGTCAGTTTACACAGACATGATTCATGGGCATGGGTCAGTTAACACAAAAGTTCAGGAAGCTCAGTTAATGCAATCCTGGTTGGCATGGATCAGTTAACACAAAGCCTGGGTCAGTTACCACAAACACGGTTAACACACCTGGGTCAGTTAACACAAAGCCCAGGTGGATCAGTCAACACAAATATAGTTAATGGGCACAGGTTAACACAAAGCCCGGGTCAGTTAACACAGACATGGTTAATGGACATGGGTCAGTTAACACAAAAGTTCAGGAGGCTCAGTTAACGCAATCCTGGTTGGCACGGATCAGTTAACACAAAGCCTGAGTCAGTTACCACAAACATGGTTAACACACCTGGGTCAGTTAACACAAAGCCCAGGTGGATCAGTCAACACAAACAAGGTGAATGGGCGCAGGTTAATACAAAGCCTGGGTCAGTTAACACAAACATGATTAATGGGCCTGGGTCAGTTAACACAAAGCCTGGGTCAGTTAAGAAAGACATGATTAATGGGCACGGATCAGTTAACACAAAGCCCAAGTCAGTTAACACAAACATGATTAAAGGGCATGGGTCAATTAACACAAAAGTTCAGGAGGCTCAGTTAATGCAATCCTGGTTGGTGTGGATCAGTTAACACAAAGCCTGAGTCAGTTACCACAAACATGGTTAACACACCTGGCTCAGTTAACACAAAGCCCGGGTCAGTTAACACAGTCATGGTTCATGGAGACGGATCAGTTAACAGCACAGAGACCCTCGGCCGCTCAGTGAGACCCGGTTTCCCAATTTTAAAAAATATATGAAATAGGGGTGGGGGGCGGCTCAGAGGTGGGACCGCCGGGGTCGGATCCTCAGGACCAGAAAAAATAATGATGATGAAGAAGAAGATGGTGGTGATGATGATAAGAAGAAGAAATAGAAATCAAAGAAGATGAAGAAATGGAAGATGATGAAGAAATAATAATAACAAGAAGATGAAGAAATAATAATAATAACAAGAAGATGAAGGATAATAATAAGAAATAGAAATAGAAGAAATAGAAATCAAAGAAGATGAAGAAATAAATAGAAGAAGAAATAGAATAGAAAGAAGAAGAAGAAATAGAAGAAAAGGAAGAAATAGAAATAGAAGAAAGAGAAATCAAAGCAGATGAAGAAATAGAAGAAGATGAAGAAATAATAATAATAACAAGAAGATGAAGGATAATAAGAAGAAGAAATAGAAATCAAAGAAGATGAAGAAATAGAAGAAATGATAATGATGATAATAATAAGAAGAAGAAATAGAAATAGAAGAAATAGAAATCAAAGAAGATGAAGAAATAAATAGAAGAAATAATAAGAAGAAGAAATAGAAAAAGAAAGAAGAAATAGAAGAAAAGGAAGAAATAGAAATAGAAGAAATAGAAATCAAAGCAGATGAAATAGAAGAAGATGAAGAAATAATAATAATAATAACAAGAAGATGAAGGATAATAAGAAGAAGAAATAGAAATCAAAGAAGATGAAGAAATAAATAGAAGAAATAAGAAGAAAGAAGAAATAGAAATAGAAGAAAAGGAAGAAATAGAAATAGAAATCAAAGAAGATGAAGAAATAAATAGAAGAAATAATAATAAGAAGAAAAAAAATAGAAAGAAGAAGAAGAAATAGAAGAAAAGGAAGAAATAGAAATAGAAGAAATAGAAATCAAAGCAGATGAAGAAATAGAAGAAGATGAAGAAATAATAATAATAGTAAATAATAATAACAAGAAGAAGAAGAAATAGAAATAGAAGATGAATAAATAGAAGAAATAATAATAATAACAAGAAGATGAAGAAATAGAAGAAACAGAAACAGAAGAAGAAATAAAATAGAAGAAGTAGAAGAAGATGAAGAAATAGAAGATGAAATAATAATAATAACAAGAAGAAATAGAAATAGAAGATGAAGAAATAGAAGAAGAAGAAATAGAAATAGAAATAGAAGGAATAATAAGAGGAAATAGAAATGGAAGAAGAAATAATAATAATCAGAAGAAATAGAAATAGAAGATGAAGAAATAATAATAAGAAATAGAAATAGAAGGAATAAGAAGAAGAAATAGAAACGGAAGAAGAAATAAATAGAAGAAATAGAAATAGAAGATGAATAAATAGAAGAAATAATAATAATAATAATAAGATGATGAAATAGAAGAAATAGAAATAGAAGTAGAAGAAATAAAAATGCAAGAAGAAATAGAAATAGAAGATGAAGAAATAGAAGAAATAATAATAATAATAATAATAGTAATAATAAGATGATGAAATAGAAGAAATAGAAATAGAAGAAATAGAAATAATAACAATATTAAGAAGTCATAGAAATAGAAGAAACCCTAATGATAGAAGAAGAAAAATAAATAGAAATAGAAGAAGAAATAGAAATAGGAGGAATAAAAATAAGAATAAATAGAAATAGAAGAAGAAAAATAAATAGAAATAGAAGAAGAAAATGCAGAAGTGCTGGTGCTGGTGCCCGGAGGCCGGGGGCGGAGGCCGGGGGCGGAGGCCGGGCCTTCCTCGCGTCACTCCTTCCGTGGTTTCAGGTTTAATCTCCTGATCTCGGCGGCCCCGACGGTGAAGTCGAGGGGGGATCCGGGCTCAGTACACCCCGCGAGCCCCGCGGTTTCCTATCGCGTCCATCTCCCCCGCCCCCGGGCCTTGTTTTATTCATCCTTCACAAACAGGGTCTCACTGAGATGCCGAGGGTCTCTGTGCCTCAGCCTCCAATGTGCCAGCCTCCCGTCTCAGCCTCCCCAAGTCCTGGGGATCTGTGACCGGCGGCCGCCTCTGGAATATGACCATTCCAGGCCTGGAATATTACTGGGCCTGGAAAAAGGAAGGGAATTCGGATCCCTCACCCTAGCAGGGATGGAGCTCGACGAGGCTGAGGCAGGAGGCTGGCAGGTTGGAGGCCGGCCTCGGCCACTTAGCAAAGAGACTCTCAGCCGCTCAGTGAGACCTGGTTTCAAAAAAACAAAAATAAATAAAATTAAATTAAATCGAGCAGGGCTCCGTGCCTCAGTTTCTCCAGGGCTGTGAATTCAGACTTTTGGGAAACTTGAGCCTGCTCTCTGCTGATTATTATTAAGACCTTTATTTTATTTTATTTTTTATTTTTTGCGTTTCTGTTTTTCTTCTTTTTTTTTTTTCTTCTTCCAGGAATTGGCAGGGAGTTTCCGCTGCTGCAGCGACAAGGGAGATAAACCCGGGAGATAAGGATGTCGGGGCGGTGAGAAAAAAAAAAAAAGAGATTAAAAAATTACAAAAAATAAAAAAAAAAAGTGGTTACTGAGCCCTGCTCGCCGGTCTACACCAGGGTGTGGATTGAGGAGGAATTTTTTTTCCCTCCCCCCGTGGAGATTCCCAGGACTTGGA
>PVLC010027307.1:0-21988 GCA_004027655.1 Graphiurus murinus
TAGACCCGCCCTAGACCTACCTTTTCAGAATCTTTAGAGCATGTGTATTTTTAAAAACCCCATCGGTGATCTTTTCTAAGAAGAGCTACCCAAGAGGAACCCAAGCAAGACTGATCTATCCTCCCACAATACTTACCAGTGTTGATGGCTTCTGCTCTGGGGCAACATAATACTAATTACTTTCCCGTCATTGTATCCCTCCCAGCCTGTGGCACTGAACAACCACCACAGGCCCATCCAAGCAATGTCTCAGTGGCCTTTTAAAAGAGATCACATTCCCTAAATGGAGATTCTTTCAGTATCTCTGGGACTGAAGGCACCCAAGCTTCACCCCTCAGTAGATGGTTGCACAGTGGTTCAGAGGAACTGTGATTGGGCCAGCTTTGTCACCTCAGCATAGTCGCTTGGCAGGATGATACAGCTGAAGGAAAGAATGTACAGAGTGGAAGCATGATAACCAGGCTATTTGTGGAGCACTATGAGCATGCTGAAATACAAAAAGGAAACAAAAGCAGACTAGACTGAGGAAAGTTCTGGACTAGAAAGACTGGTACAAAAATGATGGTTTGAATGTGTTCTCCAAAATTCATATGTTGAAAATCCTAATTCCCAATGTGATGGCATTTGGAGCTGACACCTTTGAGGGACAGTTAAGTCATATGAGTCTCATGACTTAAGGAAATGACAGGATTGATATCCCATAGGAAGAGATACCTGAAAGCTTGCATTATTTTCATGAGTGCCAGGTGAGGACACCATGAGAAGTTGCCCATCCACAATTCAGGAATCAGACCATCACCAGGCACCAAATCTGTCAGCACCTTGACCTTGGACTTCCCACCCTCTGTAGGTAAGACATTTCTATGAAAAATAAAACATCATTGTTCAAGCCACTCAGTCTAAGATGTTTTTGTGATAGCAACCAGAAATACAACAGCAGGACTTGTAGACTGACTATCTATGCATGGCAAGACAGAAACACTGAAACAGTGACCTAAAGATGGAAATTCATCCCCCTGAAAGGGAAGAAAAAGAAAAAAAAAAAAGCAGAACAACTATCATTGTTTCTTCACTGGTTTCAAGGACAGCTGGGTGGGTCTGAGAACATAATATACAAAAGGAAAAACTTAAATTACTCCCACCAAAATATATAGATGAAAGCAAAGACAAAAAATTAAAAATAATTTTTCTGTGAAAGATTCAGCATTTACAAAAATACTTTGAAGAGAGCTTTAAACAGAGAATATTTAAATGAAAAAGATTTTAATTTCCAGCAAATAAAGCTAGTTTGAGGAATCTACCTTATGATCACAAATTTCCTGGCTCATCAAAAGCTTAATACAGAAAAGCTGTTACCTGCTGATACAGGATTTTAGTATCCAGAATGTGGTTTGTTTTGTAAAAGATGAATGTTTAGAATTGCTTTCACCATTTTTAAACAATATATATTGTTACATACTTGCATTAGCTTCTCTGTTTTCTGTGAGAACTTATCTCCAGGGCCTTGGTTTTGCTAATCAATGTACTTTTTCATTTCTTTGGTTGACTAGAGTTGAGTGTTGAAAATAATTGTCAATTCTGCTTTGCCAATGATATTCATTTTCTATTTTTTCTAAGGTAACATTATTTATAACAATTTAAAACTATTTGTTACAGCTTTCTTTGTTAATGGCAGGGAGGAAGCACTATGGAAAAGATAGTTTATGTTGCTAGGAAATGGCACTCTAAGGACAGATAATGGCTAAGGAGATGAAACTACAGGGAGAAGACAGAGCAGCATAAAGCCCTGGGATTCATTTAATGAAGAACCAAATAACTTTGCATCTAATGGCCTTGGGGAAATTCCTACCAAAAAAAAAAAAAAAAACTTAATAGCCATGAATCACCCAAAAAGGTTAGATTATGTTGTATCATTTTTTCAGAAAGAAGAGCAATGAGCTCTACAATTTAGAGAAATCATTATCAAACTTCTCAAAATAAAAATGGTTTTAGTCCTCCAAGATGGTATACTTCAGTTATCTCTAATGAGAACTGTATGTACAATCTACCCAGAAAATACTCAAGAAGACCAGTCTCCTCTTGGAGGTGCTCAGGGCAACCTACTGGGCAGAAAGAAAAAAAAAATACTACAGTCTTTATTTGTCCTTTTACTTCTCTCTTTTTCTATTCTGCTTTTATATGTTTATAATTCACACAATGTATAACATTACGCATATAAATTACAAATATAAGACATTTTATGAAAATATATTGAGGAGTGATATAGCTGGGTTGTACAGTGGTTCCATTCCTAGTCTTCTGAGACACCTCCATACTGATTCCCACAGTGGTTGCATATTTTACAATCCCAACAACAGGTGAGTGCTCTTTTTGCCCATGTCCTCACCAGCATTTGTTATTGTTTGTGTTTTTGATGACTGACATTCTAACTGGAGCAAGATGGAATCTCTAGGTAGCCATGATTTGCGTTTTCCTGATTGCTATGGATGCCAAGCATGTTTTTCGTATATTTGTTGGCTATTTGTATTTCTTCTTTTATGAAACATTTATTTAGTTAAATTACTCATTTATTGGTTGGTTTATTTGTTTTGTGATGTTAAAAAATTTTAATTCTTTATATATACTTTTAATTCTTTATATATACTTTGTCAGAAGAGTAGCTGACAAGCCAGGCATGGTGGCGCACACACGCTTGTAATCCCAGCATTCAGGAGGCTGAGACCAGAGGATCCAGGTTCGCGGTCAGCCTCAGCTACCTAGTGAGGCACTCCGCAACTTAGTGAGACTCGGTTTCAAAATAAAGTGAAAAATAGGGCTGGGGGTATAGCTCGGAGGTGGAATGCCCCTGAGTTCAATTCCCAGTACCGAAAAAAAAAAAAAAAAAAAGAGTAGCTGACAAAGATTTTCTGTAGGCTCTCTTTTTGTGCCTTGCTATGAAGAAGTTTTTTAATTTGATGCCTTCCTATTTATTGATTCTCTCTTTATTTTCTGAGCTTTAGTCTTATCAAGTCTCTATCTGCATCAATATGTTGGAGAGTTTGTCCTATGTTTTCTTTTGGTAGTTGTTAAGTTTCCGATTTATACTACCATCCAGTATCTTTCCAAAAGAATTAAAGTATTACATGCATACCCATGCTTACTGCAGCACAATTCATAATAAACAGGTTACAGAATCAACGATGGTATTTGTCAACAGATGCATGGACAAAGAAAATGTGATATATACACACAATGGAGTTTTACTCAGCCATAAGGAAGAACAAAATTACGTAATTTGAAGGAAAATAGATGGAACTAGCGATTATTATGCTAAGCGAGATCAACCAGTCTCAGAAAGTCAAGGATCATGTTTTCTTTCATATGTGGAAGCTAGAGAGAAAAAAAGGGAAAAAAGAGATGGGAGGAATCTCATGAAAATGAACAGAAAGGCTAGCAAAGTAGTGGAAAGGGTTAGGGGAAGAGGGAGGAGAGAAGAAAACAGACCAAATAATGTGTGCATATGAATGTATTACTACTAATCTCACTCTCATGTACAATTACAATGCACCAATAAAATTTTTACAAATATTATTAGTATAGAGCATGATCAGAGAAGTTTGGAATCAAATGCTATACATGTATAAACTGCAGATATAGTATAAAGTACAATTTTACATTGTTACTGTGAAATGTGAAGCAAGGACAATTGCTTCACAAAGGACCATTGCTACTAAAATGGGGTTTCCTTCTCTCTAGGATACCTGCACATTATTAACGTAAAAGTAAGGAAACACTTAGAAAAAGGTTTTGAAAAAAAAGGTTTACCACCCTTTTTTGTTCTAAAGTTGGTGCTTTATTTCACAAATCCTATGTGTTCAAATCAATATAAACAATGACCATCAAGGCAAAACCTTTGCTACTGTATTTAAATGGCATAGAAAGACAATAGATGAATTTTGTAGGTTGAAGACACAATGAAGTAAAGACACTAAAATATAATACACATTTATTTCTTTTTATAGCTGTGATGACTAATTTTATGCATCACCTTGGCTAGTCATGGTGCCTAGGTGTTTGGTCCAAAACAAGTCTAGATGTTGCTATGGGGGTACTTTTTTAGATTTCATTAACAATTAAGTCAGTAGGCTTTAAATAAAGCAGACTGCCCTCTATAATATGGGTGAGCCTCATTCAATCAGTTGAAGGATTAAAAACAAAGATTAAGATCCCCCTCAAAAGAAGGAATGATGCTTCCAGACAGCAACATAGGAATTCTGCCTGAATTTACAGCCATTGGATTCAACACTTCAACCTCAAATTTGACCTGGATCTCCAGCCAGATGGTAAATTTTATATTTTATATGTCAGTCCCAATACTTGCATGGGCCAATTCCTTTAAATTTCTCTTCCTCTTTCTCTGAGAACCCTCATTATCCTGACTAATACAAAATGCTCTTCCATGTTAGATCCCCATTATTGAAAGCTGAGGCGAGGTAGTTTCACTTTACATGTAAACAAATAGATCTTTCAAAAATAATCAAGTATAGGTCAATATAAAATATAGAAAATGTACTTCCCAGTTTGAATTTGTCTCAAACAGGGGTAGGGACAGAAACATATTCAAGGATACTTTAAGTAATATAAATATAGAGAATAAGGAAATTGGTAGGTATTTGCCATTTCCATTACCAGTAGTTTATAGAAGAGGATTTTGCCCAGCAGTAAATAGATGTTATCCAGTCACTCAATCCTATACATTAATTGAGCTTTTGCTACACGATTCTCATCTCAGGACTTTAGAGCTAGTGCAACATGATTTTATGTCTTTCCTTTGAATGACTCTGGATGTGAAATACTTGCCTCCCCTGGAATACTTTATTTCTGCCCAGTTGTATGATCGCAAGTATGTGGTCACTTTCTAGGTGGCCCAGTGATCACAATCATGATATCCAAGTGGATTTCTCAGTACTGCTCTATTTTCTCTCTGCCAGCAGTGTAACTATTATTGAGAAAACACAGCTGCCCTGCTTATATGATTCTGTAAATTTATAATGTAATTTCTACCTCATGATGGTCTTTAGTATGCCCTACTCTATAACACTTCTCTGCTCCCTCATTCTACGCGAATACGAGACACAGGATTCTACTGTAAAAAGCATGAGTCCCCATGAGAGAAATATGTGCCTTCTGGATTTCATATGTGAGCGAATGAGGCTTATTACAGATAGAGACTTACCAGCTGTGCGACCTCTGATAACCCACCTCTCCATCTTCACTTTCTTCATCATTAAAATGCAAATTATGATGTGTCTTTGATTTTCCCAAGAATGATTAAGATGAAATGCGATGATAATATATGTGAAGGATGTTTGACTATAAAAAGCTCTACGAGCATTATCTTTCCCTACTGTCATTTTCACCTCAATAACCATTCCCAGATTCTACCCTAGCATCGTATTTATGTCCCAATAACACCTGTGCTAGTATATTGAACTCTGTTTACTACCTGTATTTTGTACACTGGCCTACTGTTTTAGTCAGCTTTTTCATGGCTGTGACCAACATATCTGAGTACAACTTAGGAGGAGAAAGGTTTATTTGGAGTTCTTGACTTCAGAAGTTTGGGAGGTTTCAGAGGTCAGTCCATGGTCAGCTGGCTTGTGGCAGAAGAATGACTCAGCAACAGGGCTTAAGACGATGGACCCCAAAATGTATCTTCATATATAAACCTTAATTTTCTTTTTTTTTGACATTAAAGATCAAAACAAGGGTCTCATGCATGTTAAGCCTGTGCCCTATCACTGACCTATATCTCAAACCCTGTATTTTTTGTACAAATATTTCTTTTTTGTATTTCCACAAAATATTTAGGGTAGTTACTACAATTGCAAGCTTTCTTCCAAGGAAGTAATATTGTATATATATTATATATGTATAACATATATTATATACATAATATATATACAAATTTTGCCAGATTTTATATATATATATATATATAGAGAGAGAGAGAGAGAGAGAGAGAGACAGACAGACAGAGAGAGAGAGACAGAGACAGAGAGAGAGAGAGAGAGAGAGAGAGAGTGAGTTTTTTTTTTTTTTTAGTGGTACTGGGGATTGAACCAGGGGCAATCTACCTCTGAGCTACATCCTCAGCCTTATTTTATTTTTATTTTGAAACAGGGTCTCATTAGTTTGATAAGAGTCTCACTACTTGCTGAGGTTGTCCTCGAACCTACAATCCTGTCTCAACCTCTCAAGTACTAGGATTACAGGCATATGTCAGCATGCCTGGCTTGGAAATAATTAATTTAACATAACTACCTGTATACACATAAAGGTTTTTAAATGAGCCTTAATATCAAAAGTATATTGACAGATAACTAGAAGCTAGATTTTTTGTGTAGTAAAAGGATAAAATTGTATTGAAATAGTGATCTTTCTTAAAAGGTTTTTCTTATCTTTTGAGTGATATTCTTCAAAACAGAGTAGTTTTTGGCTCATCAAAATAATTCCCTGTGCTTTATATTGTTTTTTATCAAGCCTTTGACTACTTAAAACTGCTGAAGCCAGGTGCAGTGGCACATGGCTGTAATCCTAGCTACTCAGAGGCTAAGGCAAGAGGATCACAAGTTTGAGTCCAGCCTGGAAAAATTAGACCCTGTCTTAAAAATAAAAAAAAAAGTGTTGGGCAATAAAAAGCTCAGTGGTAGAGTGTCCCTAGACTCAATCCCCAGTAGAGCAGGAAAAAAAAAAAAAAAAACTTCTCTATTAAAAAAGCAAAGTTCATTTTTTCCCCCTACAACTATATAACTTTCTATATTTGCCTTTGAAATCAGTCATTATTATTTTGCCTAAATGAATATTGTCTCACAGTGACCTGTGATCCTACTTGATTAAAGGTCTTAAATATTTTTATGACAAACTTCCCAAAATCAAATTTTAAGTTAAATCTTTTTGATCTTTAACTAACTTTGAGATATTTCAGAGAGCACATTAACAGTCTGAAAGGATTTGCTTTTCACCTTGTGAGAAAGAAATATTAAATTGAAGTCAGGCTTTTTGATATGTTAAATTACATTGGAAACATTGTCCAATAGTAATGCGAAGCCTTTTCTAAGTTATCTCTATGAGTATGCTATTGAAATGAGTGTTCCAGAAATTGTATAAAATTGCTAAAAATATGATATGTCCTGGTAAATTAGTCAAAACTTTGATTATTATGCTAAAATGTGGCAGACCACAGAAATAACCACATTTCCTCATTGATTGAATCATCGTTACAGTGAATTTTCATCGGATTGCCGATCACGGCCGATTTAAGTCTCATCAAGTACAGACGGCTACTTCTTTCATTTTAGTACTTTCCTGAAAGTTTTTATGAGCAACCATAATTCTAAAGTGCTTCATCTTAAAGAAGATTCATGGAAAGGGCTCTGACAAGCAGAGGTTTCTGAAAAGTTTAAGGTTAAATCATTGAATGGTGTCAAGATTTCCAGAATTTTGGTGAAATTGGCAAAGTCCATGAAACTGCTAAACAAAATCAAACAAATGAGGAATTAATTATTTGAGACTGAATGACCTGATCAAAAATAATTAGGAGATATGGTACACAATTTATTTGAAATTTTGCTAGGTCTTTAATGTTTTGTTATGCAGATTTAAGGAAATATTTTTTCCTTGCTTTTTCTCATATGTTATCTATAGCTTACAGCAATTTGGCAAAGTTTACATTGTAAACAGAATTAAAACAATTGCATTTTCTCTATACCTACTTCCGTCATCATTCAAAATTATAGTGAGTATTCTTATTTTCATGGCAATATAATTATTTGTGTGAGTTCAATAAGAATCTGTTCTCTGTATAACAGGACACAATCGGAAACATTGGTAATATTACCAACACTTTGAGTAGAATGTATATGAATATATTTGTATTCTAAATATATTTACATTTGGGAATGTATATAAAATATCTGGCTTTGAAAGTTTTTCAGCCCTTTAAAAAAAGTGTAAGAACCTTAAAAATATTGAGGAATCTTAAGAAGAGAGGAATCCACCCAAATGCACAGATATTTACAGGTAAGTATGATGGTGAGTTTCTTGGCTTGGCTTCCTCAACTCAAGAGGTTTTAAAAAGTCTAGTTAAATATAATTCATCAAAAGTTCCAGAAAGGAAAACTTTAAAAGAGCCTATATAGCCAATAAACATTCTTGCTGATCTTATTAAATAATCAGACCACGTTTAATGGGACCAGATTATTTTAGAAATAAATGAGTTCTATTGTGATTGTCTTTGATAAAATTCAGGACAGACATAGAGAGAAACAAAATGTTTCAGAAGAAAACTATAGTATATCTGTTAGATTGTAGCTGTTGTCACTGCTTATGAAGTTTGAATATCCATCTGTAGTCAGAACTGAGTTCTACATTCTGGTTTTCTCCAATAACTGGAGGTGATTCTCCTAGCCCGTGTGTACAATGTCCTCCCACATCTTCACACTTGGAATCCCCAAGGACAAAAGTTGCTCTTTTCTAAAGCCTTACAAGTTGTAGCTGGCAATTAGACATAAACTTCAGGGGACATCATGCCTAATGTATAAACCACTTGGGGAATTTTCTGAATAAATAAATGCTATAATCAGAGACATTCAAACTATAAGCCATATGCTTCAAACTCAAATTTAGAAATCTTCTTAACTAACTTCCCTCTGGACAAAGACTGAGTTCATAATTGGTTTTAACTATTGACACTTGTTTTCCTTTCATTATACCCGGTGATTCATAGAGAGCCTTTGCGAAGAAGCACAATTCAGGCTCTTGGTACTATTCTTTTGTTACTCCTCATTGTAATCTCCCTGGTGCATGACATTCTCTCGAGGGTCTTAAATGCAGGTTCACCACCATCAATGGTAGAAGGTATGATGTTTCTGTAATTAGAGCCACAAAAACAAGGCAAAAAACAAACAAAAAAAGAATAATTTTTCACAAGCCTAACATCATGATTTATGAGTTCCATATGAAGACAAAGACAGTCCAGCCGTGATGGTGACTAAAAGTGGTACAAATGCCATAAATTTAGATTAAATCTCTCAGGATCGGCTGAAAGTCTGGTCAAAAAGAGAGAGTTGCTAAGCAAAATTTATGGGAGGTCATTGTATTAGAGGCCTAATGAGTTCCTGCAGTAGGACTAACAGATCAGTCTACATAATCAAACTAAAGGAAGGAAGAGGAAGAAGCATTGTCAACTCCAGACCATGTAAAGCTGCAGATACTGCACAGGGTGGGCACAATGCTGGGCGAGACACAGGTGCCTGGAGAGCAGAGAAGAGTGTGGAGGCCAGGGGAGAGATAAGATGGGAATGGGATTCGGATGAGGCAATGAAGTCAAAAGCAATGAGAGGCAGAAAGTGAGAAAATATCTATAAAAGAAAACTATGACGAGTTAAAAAAAAAAAAAAAAAAAGGATGACAAGTATAGCAAGCCAAGGTTCTGAGTTACAAAGAGTTGCTATGTTTTGGACCAGTGGGTATCTAGGACACTTGCTCTTCAAAATATGCACATCACTGCAGATGATATGCTTAACATAGGAAATATTCGGCAAGACCTAAAGGTTCTGATCACGTCCTCAACCTCCCTGTGCGTGGCTGCACCCTCTTTCTGCTCTGTGGGCTGAGGAGCCCAGTGTTTCTGAGTGGGCTCCTAAGCTGGAACCTCCATCATAGGCAATTCAGGGCAGTGGGAATCACTTTGGGAGATATATGTCCAATCATCTGGGTGTAAGAGGTTGACTCTCTTCCCTTGAAAGCCCAGATCCACGTGTTTCACCTGAGCTTCCTAGATACTGACCCTCTTTCACTGTCTCAAAACACCCACATCTCAGCACTACATCTGGCCCATGGTGGGACCTTACCATTCTAAGTAAATGAACAAACCAACAGAAGAACAGGAAGTTAACCTATCTTCTAAATTCTCATTTGATTCTAAAATTATATTATCTTACAGCCAAGAAATTATTCCTTTATGGAATATGGTAGAACTTGTTCTAGAGACTGTTCTTCTAATCTCTGCATATAAAATTCCAGTAAGTTAAAGGGGAATTTATTCAGCATATACTATCTTTAAGGCAAACAGAGAAAATTAGGACTAAAGGAGCAATTTTTAAAGAAGTTTAAAGATTTAATTAAGAATAAGAAATGCAGATACTCAAATAATAGTTTTGAACTAATACTATCCCTTGAATGCCGCCAAATACCACCTTCTTGTTTAAACTACTAGAAAATTTTGGCCATGAAAAAAGCACCATCATATTTTTTCAATTAAGTTGATAGTACATAAAATTTTAAAAAGATAGTGTTCAGTCATTTGTCAGTTATTCTTACAATAAAGGAAATATTTTTATGATAAACGAAACAAGATAAAAGTGACACTCATTTAACTGCATGAAATTTATTTTTCACTTTATCCCTTTGTAAAATATTGAAGCAGTGAGTTAAATAATGCAAATTAAAAGCCTTCTATTTGTAATTTATCCTGATTCGATTGAGCAATGAAGTAACTTATCTATGTGCTACAATAACATCCAACTTGAGAAAAACATGGCAATTTCAATAGACTATAGTTAGTTACTAGCACTTTATAAAATAAATTTTTCATTCATTTATTTCAGATTATTTTAGCTCTTTAGATTTTATTAGTTTCTTGGGAAGATGAATCTCATGAAATTATATTGCTTGACTGTCATTTACATAATTGTCATTACTGATAATTACTTGTCTGAGAATGAATTAATTTTGAAAATGAATTCATGAGCAATGTGCATGTATGCTAAATTTTCTAACCTTATTTAGAGTAAATATGTATTAATCACTTTGCCATGTTATGATTTAATCTGTTAAAAAATGACACTAGCTGTTTCCTAGAATAAGAATCATGTTTGTGCCAAGAATTCAGATATTTTTGAAGAATGAATAAATATGAATTGTATTTGCTTTACAAAGCAGCAGCACATGTTTACTCATTGTGTTTTAGCACACTGCTTCTTGATAGAGAAAATTGTAAATAAACTCTTATTTTCTAAAATTATTTGAATTATTTATCATCTCCCAAGCCCCCTAATTGAAGTTTTACTAGAACTATGGATAAATTATTCTACGAATGGGAACAACCAATGGTGCTAATGTATTTTATTAATATTTATAGTCTTTTTACTTTCTCCCTTTCTACAAAAATATTTAATCCATAACTAAAGTATTCCTGAATTCAACACTAATCAAAATATGTTTAGTCAACATTGAGTGACAAGTTCCAATCATAAGTAACTCAGAATCCAACCAAAAAATGAGTCTGAAAGATCAGGCTAAGAATGAAGCCAGGGTCAGAAACACATGTCACCGCAGCCAAGTCGAAGTCACACACCTTAACAACCTCTGCATATGTAGCCCAAGCTCATCATTTTAGGAATACTGGCCAAGGCTCCCAAGCAATCATCTTCAATGTACATTTAATCGAAAATGCATAGTTTGTTTTGTAGGACAGTTTCAACCAGCTTTTCCATTGCTGTGATGAAAGTACCTAACACAACAACGTAGAGGAGGAAAAGTTTATTTTGCTTAGAGTTTCAGAAGTCCATAGTTGGCTGGTTCTAAAGGCAGACATCATGGTAGCATGACATGGCAAAATAAGCTGAGCTCAATTCAGTGGTAGCCAGAAGCAGAGAGAGGGGCGGGGTGGCAAGATAAAGTCCAAGGCCACACTCATAGTTACCTCTGTTCTCTAACCATGCCCCACCTGCCTAAGTAAGCACCCAGTAAACCCTCTCAAATTGTTAATCCTTCCGTGAATTTATCCACTGACAAGTTTAGAGGCCTAATTCAATTTTTTCACCTCTGAATATTTTACACTGGGGGCATGCTTGCTACACGTGACCTTTTAGAAGACATTCTAAACCCAAACCATAACAAGGACTTTGAAGGAAAGGATTTTAGACTTTTCTATGATGAACTCTGATGAAAACATAGGATATGGGAAATGATTTATATAAGAAAACGCTATTCAAATTGAGACCAACTCAAACCTAAAATATATTAATTGGACCAGGTTATCATCATATACTTCTCAGGGATCACTAATATTTGGACCAATGAATAACTGAATTCATTATAAAACTGAGAGCAGCAGAATTGGAAGGAAAGGTGTTTTTTTATTGAAAGATCAGGATGATTTTCATTTATTCACTTTTTATAGACTGAATTTTTCCCCCACTTCAAATTCACATGTTAAACTCTAACCCCCAATATCTCAGAATGTGACTGCATTTGGAGGCAGGGCCTTTAAAGATATGATCACATTGAAACAAGGCCACTAAGGTGGGCATTAATCCAATCTGACTGGTGTCCTTATAAGGAGAAGACTTCGGATACATGGGGAATTCCAGGGATGTACACACACACACAGAAGCCATGGCAGGGCACTGTGAGAAGGTGACCAGCTATAAGACAAAGACCTCAGGAGAAAGCAAATCTGGACTTCTAGCTTCTAGAATCCTGAAGAAAGAAGTTACTGTTGTTAAGCCTACTAGTCTGTGCTATTTGTTATGGAACCTCTAGCAGAATACTAATCACAGAGTGGTTCCAGATTTTTATGTATGAAACACCTATTTACATGAATTTGCTTTATAGAATATGATCTAAAGAGATAGCAGAGGCTCTTATTATTTTTTACTCATTAACTTATTTATTTATTCATTTACTGCTTAATTATACAGGGAAGGTTTAATGTCCATTTTTTAAGAAATATATGAATAAATATTTAATCAGATTTATCTCTTATGTTTCTGGAGACCTACATGTATGTAGGTAAAATGAATAAATTTTCCCATAATAAATGTATAACATGGTAGTAGTATAAATGTGATATTGGAAGTTAATTAGTGAACCTCTTCAACATATGTTATAGGCATCAATGGAAATGCTTTCTGGAATATCAAACAACATATGGGCTTGGAGAAGGGCATTTTATCCAGAGCCAAGATCTGAGGATCGGTCATCTCCTCAATTATCAACACATCTGTGTGTTGGGGGGAGGGGACTCTTTGGGTATGTAAACCTTAGGGACCTAGTTATGTGAATCCTGTTCTCCTGATCTATGGAAGGAGAGAGATGAAGACAGGCAACTCCAAGGAAATTTTTTTAAAGATTATATTTATCTTAATAGATTTAGAACAACTGAGAAAGTCTACCTACATGGTCAATAGTTGGGTACCACAATTCAGATAATGGTACCCAACTATCAAACTAAAAGAAACAATGATTAATAATCAAATAGTACATAACTCACTTATAAGAATCATGTGGGAACTTTAATTAAAAAGTCAACCAGATTTTATACTTTCAGAAACTATCAATAGAAGAGACAGATATGTCCTAATTTTAAAAGCCTTAATACATCCCTGGGGGAATATTTTAAAAAATACATAAAAAACCTCTCCAGGCCCCCTATCACTTCAATTTCGTACCTCTGATTCAATTCTACATTTTGTTTTGCTTTGCTTTATTTTCAGCAACTTCAGAGAGAACTAATTCTAATCTTTGTACATAGCTAAAGAGTTAAGACACCCTTGAGAAGTAAAAAGATGGTTCACGGAAGTTTGGGAGCAGCATGTATCCTGTATCTTAAAATAAACTACAGTACACGTTGGACTGACTTGTCAGAGAGCGTAGTGAATACACAGTGGAAGAGGAGTATGAGACTCACCATTCTATAGCCTTTTGTTACAAAGTGACAAAAATAAGTGAAGTCTGATTATACTTCAGCAGTTTTCACAGCATCATATTGATTTGTTCTTGATTTTTCTACATATTTACCTGACATCTGTGTTTTTACTATCTTGTGCTGCCATGTGGAATGCTGGAGCCCAAGTACATGGGTCTGTGGTTATGACATCCTGCGGGGTTCTGTTATGGTCAGGCATAGAATGTCCCCTGGAGGGCGCATGTGTTAATGTTCAGAGTTGATGCAGTTAAGTCATGATGGCTGTCATCTCATCAGGGGATACAAATATTTTAATGGATTGACTGGGCGGGAACCCTGGAGGAGCTGGGTCCCTGCTCCCTGGGGGTATGGCCTTAGGGACTGTGCTTTTGTCTTTTAAATCCTCTCGCTTCATGATGTGAAGAACAGAGCCCTTGCTCTCTCCCTCTCTCTGCTTCCTGCTGCCATGAACTGAGCTCCACACACCTGGCCTTACATAGACTGAATGCTGAAATCTCCAAAAACCTGAGCAAATACATCTCTCTTCCTCTAAGTTGCATGGCCAGTTTCTTGACTGTTTTTATTATAACAGTGAGAATGTTCACTGAAGCATGTTCAGACACCGCCACTGGACAGCGAAAGGTTTTCACAAAGGCAATGACATATCCATATTTTCACATACCTATTTTGCAAAGACACTTGGAAATTTTGTAGAGAAGAAATTTCAGTAGCGAAATATAGGCAAACTATTTAATTGTCTTTCAAAAACAAAAACTATATTCATTCATTATCTCAACAAACTTTTGCTGAGTGCATATTTAAATAAATACATCACAAAAGTGATTTTCCTTAAAAAGACTCTTGGTACTTAATGGTAGCTCAGCTGTATTTTTAGAAAAGACAAAGAAAATCTTGTTATTTTTGCTAACAAACTTACATAATATTTTATTGTGATATTGGCATGATGCTGCATGAAATGTAGGACTGAATATAAACTATATCCAGCAACAGATGATGAGGACAGAAGTGATGGAATTGAGATGGAAAGAGTGCCTACATTCTCTGTTTGGAATCCATGGAATACACACAAGGTGGGAAGGGTTTGGGACTGGCTCCTGCTTGTTGGGATTTGAGCCTACTGGTCTACCTGGGGTAACCTGGATGAGCCACTAATCTTGGATAGCTATTCCTCAAAATAGGAAGATGAAACTAAACTCCAATTTCTGTATTAGCTTTAAAGACCTAGTCTATGACTTTATTTTAGTTAACAACACACCAGCTCATAAAAATTCAAGGAATTAAAGAATTAACCTGAAATCACATTAGAGGAAACATCATTCACTAGTACCATCTATACCATCTACAATTTCCAAATACCCTTTTAGCCTTGCTTGTGACATGGGACCAGAATAGGGTAATGATACTGCATGGAAAGTTTATGCAAAACTTTACTCATATTTTAAATAAATAAGAGGTAATTTTCCACCATAATTTGAAATGTTAATGAGATGAAGCAATTTTAGTCATGAAATTTCCTTTAATTCTGGTTATTACCTTTGCAAACAATTAAGGATATACGCATGTCACTTGTTATTTTGGGTTCATTTTTAGACTGGCCTCTCATTGAAGTCTTATTCTTTTCTCAAATACAGAAAGACAGTCCATGTGGAAAGAGCTATTGTTCCTTGATAATTACTCAGCTGTTCTCTGTATGGTAATGTCTCTGTGCCATGGGTTTAGCATTTTGAAGTTTTTCTTTAAATAGGAACAGAAAATAAACACAGGTGGAAATTTTCTAAATATAAAATCTGTTGATTTGTAACTTCAAAGTGCAATTTGTGCAGCACATTAGTATTTCCATTTAACATAACTGAAAATCAACACTAATTATTCTAAAGCTTTTGTTTCATCAGAACATAGTAAATTAATTCCTCTCTTTTAGAATCATGAGAATTATCACCCTGTAGTAACACTAAGCAGTGCAAGAGTTAACATACCTATCATGGGATGAGGACTAATCTATTCAGTACTTAAATCTGAATTCTTTTCCAATTAACCTTATGTTATATAGGCTTGATTAAGTAATAAGTTTTGAAGTAGTCCCAGGAACCAAACCTAGATCCCAGCTAGTTGGTTAGTAACAAGTATCTTTGATAAAAAAAAAAAAGAACCTCAAGAGGAAATTAAAAATTTTTAGTAATATGAAAATCACTCAGGCTTTGCTTAGCTTTAACTGAAATTTTGAATCTCTGAATGTATTTGAAAGGATTTCTCTGAGTTCCATGCAAGGTATGGGAACTAAAGAATGAAAGCAAGATTTCACTTGTTTGGATACCTTTTACCTGATGCTTTTCATTATTTTCCTCTCTCTCTCTCTCTCTCTCTCTCTCTCTCTCTCTCTTTCTCTCTCTCTCTTTCTCTCTCTCTCTCTCTCTCTCACTTTATTCCTACTTTATGGGATTAACTTTATACTTCACAGCACTGGTGGAGTTATTTCCTGCTGAATACCATACAAAAGGTTCAGGGATCCTGCTAGCAGAGGGAGATGATTGTTTTCATTAGAATTTCTATGAATAGTTATCCAAGATTGAAATAAAAATCAAAATATGCTTTGCATATATTAAAATAACCAAGTGTAACTGGGTGTGATGGCACACACCCATAATCCCAGTACTTGGGAGGCCAATACATGAGTAGTCCAGGTTTGAGGGCATCCTCAGCAACTTAGCAAGACCTCCAGCAATTCAACAAGACTCTCTTTCAAAATATAAAAAATGAAAAGTGTTAAGGTCTAGCTTGGACATAGAAACCCGGGGGTTCAATCCTTACTACTACTACTACTACTACTACTACTAACAATAATAATAATAACAATTTAAATAATAACAATAATCATAATAATAATGATAATAATAATAAAAGTAAAATACAAAAACCATACTATTGAACATGATTTTGAAAAAATAGTACCTGGTTATAATCTGGCACCCATTTTGTTAACATTTAATTGTTGTGTTTTTTCATTTCAACCCTATATTTATTTAAAGACATTAATAGATTTTTTAAAATGTCTAATTCCCCTTGAAACAGATGACCAAAGAAAGCTGAAAGCACAAATTAATGAATATAAGCATGTTATCTCCAGTCAAGCTATACAGTCTAGTGTCTCCTGGAAGGCCCCTCTAGCAAGGCAAGAGCCAAGGTTCAAGGTAAGAAAACCCATGTCTCCAGCAGAAGCGCCCACACCCCGTGTCCCGGATTGTAACCCCAGGCTGGTGCTTCCTTCCGTCACCTGTCTTGGGCTCCCTCCACCGACCTGCCCATGCCCATCGCAGCTGTACTGTGGGAAACGAATGTCTGTGCAGGTGCTGAAGAGGATAGAGCCACATCTGCTCAACACCTGTCCAGGCAGCGACCACTTCTGTACCCCAGCGGCCACTTCTGTACCCCAGGGCTATCCCTGTTTTTCGCATTTCACTGAGTGTGGAGATTTGGAGGTTTGCTTGTAAAGAAAGGGCAGAGTTGCTTCTGCCTGCATACATGAGGGTTATTTGCTCTCCTGCCCACAACTTGGGTACCATCCTCAGTCCCAGTCATGTACAAGGACCCTCTCCTATGCTTTACTCTCTGTCTTTTTATACTCAACTTGCTAATTTTGCTGTAACACATGGTAATCTTCAGAAAGCTAAATAATATTATAATTTCATCACAGGAGTAAAATTTTAACAAAAAGCACACAATAAAAACGGTTACTTCTTGCTTGGAGGTGTTTGAAACCATACGAGGCGACATGTTGAAGAACGCTGCAATGCGACCCCTGTATGTTTCCTCTGGTTAAAATCACAGTTTGAGAAAAACCCCTCTGTCATAAAGCACTCCCGTCTGTGTTTTCACCTTGCAGGAGGGCCACGCTGTTGCTGTAAAATCTTCACCTCTGCCCTTATTTATATTGATCTGGAAGTGTTCCTGTTGATCATTAGCACTGCAGAGACAGAGACGGTTTCCACTCACCATGAAGGAAGTCCTCCATCAACACACTCTGAAATATTTGATTAGCTTGGAAAGATCTGTTCCTTCCCAGGCCTGCTGAGCATCTCCCGGGCTCCGCAGACGGCTGTAAATTGATATTTTGATTACACGCTCTTGTACTTTTCCAGCCCTGCACAGTTTGGGCTGTCGCTTGACTTTATAATGCTGTCATTCTTTCCATAAAAATCACCATTTGCTTTTTGATGGTCTATAAAATAGCAGCTACTTTATGCACTTAGTACTCAATAAATATTAATGGTAGTAGGGGCTATAACTGGACAGGCTGTGTTTCTTTTTGTAAATGATATTTTAATCTTGCATTTAGATATTGCACATATAGCATTGCTGAATATTCACATAAACCATTACTCTATTTTTTTATTATAATAATCCATGCATTGTAAGCATACATCTTTGTTAGGTACAAGTTGATAATGACATATGTGCACACATTTCTCATTTAACCCCTTTCCCAATTCCCACCCTGCTCCCTCACCCTCCCTCCTTCTCAAGTTCAGTTTAGTGAGTGAGCTTGATATAATTGTGTAAGCACATCATGCGCATTAGGGTGCTCCTCCCCGCCCCCCATCCATCCCCTTCAGTTAAGTCAATTTCTTTGCTTATCGAGGGTTTCTCCTTTTTCATCTGGAGACCCTCTTATGACCCCTCTTCTACCTAGCATCTACATATTAGGGAGAACATATGCTTTTTTACTCTCTGTGACTGGCTAATCTCACTTAACATAATGTTTTCCAGTTGCATCCATTTCCCTGCAAATAACATGATTTTGTTCTTCTTTATGGCTGAGTAAAATTCCACTGTGTACATATCCCATAGTTTTGTATTTTTTAAAGACTGAGGAAGTATTATCATGTTCTAGTAACTGAGTCTCTCTCCTTTTGTATATAATTGAAAGAAAAAAAATACAGCAAAAAGTGGGGGAGGGTAGTGGAGATGAAAAGGAATTGTTGAGTTAGTACTCTGAAGAGTGTTGTATAATAAGGGTAGAATAAAGTAGGACTCATATGTATTAGAAGTAGATTTCCTTTAGAAGAGAAAAATAGCAGTAAAAACAACAAAATAACTAGAATTGAAATTTCCGGCCTGCCAAGCAGTCAGTCTACCTCTAGTACCTGGTCCCCATGGCTACAAGTTTCCTGTCTATTGAGACATCTCCATCTCTAAGCTCACAACATGCAGACTCCAGGTCCCCATGAACAGATGCAGAAATACCTGCCTTGCAGCTGGACCTGAGACTTCATATGGAGATCCCCCCAAAGTGCAGCTGGGGAGCGCCGTCCATTCCTGCGGCCAGGTCATGCGGTGCAGACCTCTGTGGACCGACAGCCCTTCCTGCCCCACTTTTTTTTTTTTTTTTTTTTTTTTTTTTGCGGTACTGGGGATTGAACCCAGGGGCATTCTACCTCCGAGCTATACCCCCAGCCCTATTTTTTATTCTTTATTTTGAAACCGAGTCTCACCAAGTTGCGGAGTGCCTCACTAGGTAGCTGAGGCTGGCCTCGAACCCGGATCCTCTGGTCTCAGCCTCCCGAATGCTGGGATTACAAGCGTGCGCCACCACGCCCGGCTCTGCCCCACTTTTAAAGCCTTGAAACAACACGGTGAAGTTGATAGTGACCCCATTTATAGTAGAGGGAAACTGGGGCTCAGAAAGGTCATAAATTCCTACAATATGCAGCTTTTCCACACCCTTCCTGATAGGATGGAAAGATTCTCCTTCCACACCCTTCCTGACAGGACTGAAAGATTCTCCTGCTGAAATCTGAGCCCACAGGGAGAACTAAAGACTGAAGGTGGTCTCGGAACTGGGTTTGAATCCTGGATCCAGTTTGCAGGATGTGCCTTTAGGCAAGTCAGGAACAATTCCCTTAGATGTGCAATGGAGATGGTGTACATTTTGAATAATGTCTACTTTAAGAGATTAAAGATGATCACACTAAAGTGCTTAGCACAGTGCTTACATGTAGTAAGCATTCAGTAGGTGTTAGCTGATGCTTCTGTAATTACTGTTTTTCAATGACCTGCTCCTCCCGTGGCCCTTCTCTGCTCCAACTATAGTTCACAACATTGCCTTGTCCCTCTTGAGTCTGTATCCTAATGTAGTGTCTCACCATGGTGTGTAGTCAGTAAATCGTTGGTTGAGTCAGCCCCTCCAACACATGGAAGGTGGGGCTGCACAGTGCAACCCACCTGGCCCTGTTTCTCACGTCTGTGTACAACTAAACACCCCAGAAATTATTCAAAGGACTCTGGATGTTGGAGAGGAAAAGGTAGGAGGAACAAATATTTGGTAAGTTCCCTGGGTTTCCTTTTGTTCTCTCATATATCATCCAGATAGCATGTCATACAGTCCTGAAGCTCAGAATTGCTGACAGGCATTGAGGAAAGAAAGGAGGAAAGGGAAGGAGAGGAGAAAGGGGAAGAGAGAGAAGAATCTCTTGGGAAAGGAGAAATCCAGTTATGAAAATCTCATGCAGAGACCCAACCTCCACTCCACAAGTGGGGCACGTGTGGGATGCCAGGTCCACCAGCAGTGCAGTGGCAACCCCAGGAGCATCCCAACCACCATCCACAAGCAAATGGGACATGGCAAGAGGTCCCCTCTCCCACAGCAACATCTGTGAAGCCCCCAGGTCCCCTGCAGTGGTAAGAGGAGAACCACACTGGGTAACTTTTGCTCTAACCCCAGAAGATCACCTAATGATAGCAGCCCCGAAAGTGCCCTTGGCTCCTGCAGACGACAGCATCCGAGATCTCATCTCGGAGGAGACACAGCAACTCCGGAGGATGAAGGAGACCAGGATGGCACTGCAAGGACCGAAAACTAGAGTGCTCTTGGAACACAAATGCTATGAGTAGCTATATCAATATCAGTGAAAGTAGACTTCACAGCAAAAAATTTAAGGACAAAGATGAACATTACATAATGTTGAAAGGATCAGTCCACCAAGAAGACAACGATTCTAAATGTGTATCCTCCAAACAACAGATGTTTAAGATCATGAAGCAAAACCAACATAAGTGAAAAAAGAAATAAGTGAATCCATAATTAGCTATTTGCAGACTTCAACACTCAGTTCCTCACAACTAACACAACTACAAGATCCAAGTCAGAAAATCAAAAAGATAGAGAAGAATTAAATCACACCATCAACCATGGTGCATCTAATTGGCCTCCACTAAACATTCTACCCAAGAGTAGAATATACAGTCTTTTCAAGGCCTATAGAACACTCACTAAGAAAGACAATATCTTAGTGCATAAAATACCTTATTGAATTTTTAAAATACTAAAATCATGCAGAAGCCAGGCATGGTGGTACACAACTGTAATCCTAGTACTTGGGGAAAGCTGAGACAGAGGATCACATGTTCAAGACCAGCCTCAGCAATTTAGCAAAATCCTCAGCAATTTAGTGAGACACTATTTCAAAATAAAAAATAATACAGGGCTGGAGATGCAGCTCAGAGGTAGAATGTTTCCAAGTTCAATTCCCAATACCAAAACAAACATAGAATAATAACAGAAAAGCAGAATATTACATCCACCGTCACAAAAACAGTTGCATGATGGTACCATCACCATAAAACTCCACAGTGCTACCTCTTTATAACCTTGTCTGCTTCTTCTTCTCATTCCTTATCACTTGCAACCACTAATGCCTTCTCCATCTCTATAATTGTGGTATTCAATAAATGACATATAAATGAAATCAGGCAATATGTATCCCTTTCAGTTTTTTTTTTAATTTTTTATTGTAGTAATTCGTGCAATATAGCATACATCCTTGTTAAGTACAAGTTGTTAACAACATATTTGCACACAATTCTCATTTGACCCCTTCCCCAATTCCCACCCCATTCCCTTCCCCTCCTTCCCCCTCAGGTTCACTTCAGTGAGTGACCTTGATATGATTGTGTAGGTACATCATGTGCTTTAGGGTGTCCCTCTGCCCCGTGCATCCACTACAATTAAATCAACTTCTTTGCTTATCGAGGATCTCTCTTTTTCATCTGGAGACCCTCCTATGCCCCATCTTCTCCCTAGCATCCACATATTAGGGAGAACATATGCTTCTTAACCCTTTGTGACTGACTAATCTCACTTAACATAATGTTTTCCAGTTGCATCCATTTCCCTGCAAAGAACATGATTTTGTTCTTCTTTATGGCTGAGTAAAATTCCATTGTGTACATATCCCATAG
>PVLC010027308.1:0-21893 GCA_004027655.1 Graphiurus murinus
CCCCTCCTTCCTCTTTCATATGTGTGGTACTGGGGATTAAACCCAGGGGCATTCTACCTCCAAGCTACTGCATACTGTCCTTTTTTCTTCAAACAGGGTCTTGCTAACTTGCTGAGGGATCACTAAGTTGCTGAGGCTGGCCTTGAGCCTTCAATCCTCCCATCTCAGCCTTTTAAGTACTTGGATTACAGATGTGCACCACTGTGCCCTGCTCTCCATGATATTCTTGATGGATATCTGGGTCATTTCCAGTTGGACAAATACGAAATAAAGTTGCTATGAATATTTTTTCTTCTATTATAGTAAAATATACACAACAAAATATGCCATTTTAACCATCCTTAATTTTTTAATTTTTAATTTAAATATAATAGTTGTATATGTTTGTGGCATATACGTGATATTGCAACCCATGTATACAATGTGTAATGATCAAATCAGGGTAATTAGTATTTTCATTACCTCAAACATTTGTAATTCCTTTTTGTTGCAAACATTCAAAATCTTCTCTCGAGCTATTTTGAAACATACAGTACATTGTTGTTAACTGTAGACACCCAGCAGAAGCTGGAACTTACTCTCCTATCTAACTGTATTTTGGTCCCTCTACCCTTCCCAGTCTCTGGCGACCTGTTCAACTCTCTCCTATGAGATCGGTTATGTTAGATCCACATATGAGTGAGAAAAGTGTCTTTCTGTGCTTGGCTTATTTCACTCAACATAATGTCCTCCAGTCTCATCCATTTTACCCAGTTTGTTTTGTTTCTGGTACTGGGGAGTGAGCCCAGGAGCATTCTACCTCTGACTTATACTCCCAGCCCTTTTTATTTTGAAACAAGGTCTCTCTAAGTTGCTGAGGGCCTCACTAAGTTGGTGATGCTGGCCTCAAATCTGTGATCCTCCTGTCTCAGCCTCCCATGTACTGGGCTTACAGGCGTGCGCCACCAGGTCTGGGTCATTTTGAGCAGTGTTAAGTGTACAGTTCAGTTGCATTAAGGACATCCAGACTGTGTTGCCATCGCCTATCTCCAGACTTTTCTATCATCTGAAAGTGAAACTGTGCTTAGTAAATAATAATGCTCCTTCGTCACCTGCTTCCAACCTCTTTTCTTTCTTTTTTACATACATTTATTTATTTATTTTGCAATGTTGATACACTGTTTGACTTTCTATCTAGGGCTGGGGTGCATATCTTATCCATATCTTTTGGTGCTTTTTTTTTTTCTGTACTGGGGATTGAACCCAAGGGCATTCTACCTCTATTTTAGTCTTTATTTTTAATTTTTTTGCTTTGTTTTATTTTGTTTTTGTAGTACTGGGGATGAAATCCAGGGGCCTTCTACCTCTGGGCTACACTCCCAGACCTATTTTATTTTTTATTTGGAAACAGGGTCTCACTAAATAGCTGAGGCTGACTGAGAACCAGCAATCTTCCTGTCTCAGCCTTCCAAGTACTAGGATTACAAGCATGCATCACCACACCGGCCCTTTTGGTGCATTTGTGCCCACATTTCTATTGAGTAAACTCTTGGGAGTAGAATGGCTCTGCCAGGTGTGCACCTGATCAGCCTTTAAAGATAATGCCAAATCGTTTTCTAGAACAGCTGGGCTCATTTGCTCACCCCCCAGCAAAATGAAAGTGTTGCATTGCTCCACGGCCTCCCTGAGACTTGGCATTCCAGAGTTTTAAGTCCTAGCCATCCTGGCAGGTGTGAGGTGGTAACTGCGGTGGGTGTGGTTTCTATCTCCAGGTTGTTTAACGATGGGTATTTTTTCTTATGGTTATCGGTCATTTGGGCTTTTGCTTTTGTTAAGTGCTGGGTCAAAGTTGTGGCCTAGTTGTGGATGGCATTATCTGTCTTTTTCCTCTGATTGGTAAAATTCTTTGTAGATTGGATATAAGTCCTTAAATAAATACATCCCCTAAACTCCCTTGGTGGCTTACTATTTTACTTTCTTCCGAGGAACAGAAGTTCTTAATTTGAGTGAAGATGAATTTATCAGTCTTCTTCTTTATGGTTCAACTTTTTGTGTCCTATTTAAGAAACTTCTGCTTGACTGGGCATGTTGGTGCATGCTAGGAATTGTAGTACTTGGGAGGCTGAGGCAGGAGGATTGCAGGTTCAAGGCTAGCCTCAGCAATTTAGCAAGACTCTGTTTCAAAATAAAAAAGATACAATCCCCCAGAGTGTGTGCAAGGCCTTTCCTGATCAAGCCTCATTTCCTGGTCAAGCCTCATGTTCCAGTTTTCTAGCATGCCCCATCTTGCTCTGTCTCCTTTGGATTCCATGTTGCCTAAGTGCCGTGGCCTGACTGAATTCAGGGTCTATGGACTTCCTAACTCATGGCGGTGCTGGAAGTCAGGGCCTTGGTTCTCTTTCTCCTCCGTGTAAATAGTGCACCGCCCCCCTTCTCCCTCCTCTGCCTCACCTTCTCTGCCTTACTTCTTTTTTTTTTTTTTTCATTCTCCATCATTCTTTCTCCTTTCCTCCTCATTTATCTCTCTTGCTTTTCCTTTTCTCCTTCCTCTCTGCCACACACACACACACACACACACACACACACACACACACACACACACATACACACACCCTTTGAGCCCCGCAGCCCCCAGCGCCCTCTCGCCTCGGCCCTTCTCCCGGATGGGTGGGCGTGCAGACCATATGTGGTGCCAGGAGCGAGCAGGAGCCTGGCGGATGTGGCGGGGCAGCCTGGTAACCATTTGTTTTCACCTGGTCCTCCCGCTGCTAGCTTGCTGGAGCATCTCCATGCTTTAACCCTCTTGCTGCCAGTGCAGTGCTTGTTTTATTTTGGACCGGGGATTGAACTCAAGGGCATTCTAACCCTGAGCTACATACCCAGCCCAATTTTTATTATTTTTTTTATTTTGAAAGAGGGTCTCGCTAAGTTACTGAGTCTGGCCCCAAACCTGTGATCCTCCTGTCTCAGCCTCCCACGGCATGAATCGCCATATCTGGCCTGTTGTACAGTCTTGAAGGGAGAATGGTATAGAGCGTTTGGGATCCCCTCCTTCCTTCATCCATCACTCAGCAGCCATGGACTGGGGCCTGCACCGCCCTCTGCGAGGCCCGGGGCTCCAGGAGGCAGAGGAGGCGGCTTGGTGCAGGCCTCAGCTCCAACACAGGAAGCAGAGTGCCAAGCACGGCGCCCGGGTAGCTTTGGGGTCAGGGGAGCCTTGGCTGGGAGTGTTGCCAGAGCTGAGCCGTGTCGGTCAAGGAGGGACTAGCTGGGCAAAGAAAGGGCTTAGACCAGTCTAGGCAAAGAGAAGAGTGAGTGGAAAGACACGGACGCTCAAGAGAGCTGGGTGTGTCCAGGAAACCGCGTTCAAAATGGCTGTGAAAGTACGAATGTGGGGTGTGTGTGTGTGCATGGTGTGTGTAAGTGTGTGTATGTGTGTGTGTGCGTGCGCACGCTCACATGCATTCGTGCACACAGGCACGTACACACAGGCGTGTGCATATTTGGAGATTTGGAGGAGGAGCAGAAGATACAGTAGGAAATGAGGCCAGAGAGGAAGACAAGGGCGGATCACACCAGGCCCTGGAATGCCAGGCCCATGCCAGTGCCTTATCCTGCCACACAGTGGTAGTGGCGGGGGGGGGGGGTCCTGTTGCACTTCAGGAAGACCCCCTCAGCTTCAGGGTGGATGAGGAGTATGAAGGGGGGCACAGGAGTGCCTGCCTTTCTCTAGTGTCCCTGCCCCCTTGGACTATGCCCCCCCCTCCATCAGCCCCTGCCTCTGTCTCAGGCTCGGTGTGCAGGGGGCAGCCAGCCTCTGGGCGTGCACATTCCTGCTCCAGGAAGACCTCCAGGGCCTCCAAAATGGCTTTCCCTGCCTCTATCCGCAGCCTCGGCTGCCAGGTGTCTGGGCTGTCTTGATCTGGGTGGGAGGGGGTGGGAGCCCCACTCCTCCAGCAGGTGGCCCCAGGAATAGTCTTTCCATGACCCATATGGTGCCCACATGTCTCGGGGGCTCTGAGGCCCCAATGGCCCCTCTGCTTTTGAGCTACCAGCTGGGAATGGGCTTGGTAGGGAAGCCCCGACACCTGGATTCCGATTGATGGCAGGACCCAGGCTGCTGTCCTGCACTGTCGCCTTCTGGCTGGGCGTGCCTGGGCACACCACTGCATCCCACCCGCTTTCCTTGCCTGTGAGAAGAAGGCTAATATTTACCCAGGAGCTTGGGAAGTTCACATGAGGTGATCGCAGCATTTTGCAGTCGTTGGCACCAAGTGAACAGGGCTGTGACTGTCGTCCTCCTGCTCTCTGGTGGCCCTGCGTGGAGCCCTTGCCTGCTGTGTGACCTTGGACAAGTGACCCTCGGTGGGACTGAGTTTCTTCGTTTGTAAAATGGGAATCGTCCCAGAGTGCACTGTGGGAATTGTGTGTTAATACCCGTTAGGACTTACAATAGTGTCTGCTACATAGTGAGCCCACAGCAGGGTCTTCTTTTTTTTTTTTTTTTTGGTACTGGGGATGGAACCTGGGGGCATTCAACCTCCGAGTTGCAGAGGGCCTCACTAAGCAGCTGAGGCTGGCCGAGAACACGGATCCTACAGTCTCAGCCTCCCAAATGCTGAGATTACAAGTGTGCGCCACCACGTTCAGCTAGCGTCTTTTTACCTGAGTATCCCACAAGAATTTTATTTTTACTCTGCTTTGGAGCTCACTACTAAAGCCAGAACACCTTAAATAGTGCCCTAGGAATTAGTCCAGGCATCCCCCAGCCTCCACTGAATACAATTGTGTCTGTGTGTGTGTGTGTGTGTTACTGGGCATTGAAACCCAGGGGACTTCTACTTCTGAGGTACACCCTCAGTCCTATTTTACTTTGAAAAACAGTCTCACTAAGTTGCAGAGAGCTTTACTAAATTCCTGAGGCTGGCCACAAACCTGTGATCCTCTTGTCTCAGCCTCCTAAGTATTGGGTTTACAAGCATACACCATCACACCCAGCTAGAATACAATAATTGTGTGAGTGTGTGTGTGTGTGTGTGTGTGTGTGTGTGTGTGTGTGTATGTGTGTGGTGCTGGGGATGGGACCTAGGGGCAGTCTACCTCTGAGCTCTACACCTCTATTTTATCCTTTATTTTGAAACAGGGTCTCACTAAGTTGCAGAGAGCCTCCTGAGATTGCTAAGCCTGGCCTCAAGCTTGCAATCCTCCTGTCTCAGCCTCCCAAGTACTGGGATTACAGGCGTGCGCTACCATGCCTGGCTTATAATCGTTTTAATACAACAACTGCCAGCTACTCTGGAGGAAGACTTGTAATACTCCAGGTCCTGAGCCGTGTGGGCCCGCTGGACTGCTTGGATAACTGACCATTTCGCTCTGTCTCCATGGCTGGCCAGACCTCAGCTCACGGGGTTCCCCTTTGCCCCCCAAAACTGATGCCGACTGGAATGGAGCTGAGGCTTATCGTATCACGTTGGGCCTCAGGACACCCCTCTGGTGCCCCAGCCCTCCTTCCCACCGTGCCTGCCCTGAGGTCCCAGCTTGCCTTGGCCCAAGCCTCCGTGTACCGTGGACAGAGCTGAGGACTGAGGACAGCTGCGCCCACTTAATGGTCCCCTTTCTGCACCTCAAGCCAGAGCTTCCTCCAGCTTTCCCTTTCTGCCTTGATCCTCAAGCCGGGGCCCTGGACACCATCTCAGGCAGCTTTAACTGGTTCATGGCTAGAGCTAAGCTTCTTGCCATTCCCCTTAGCACAAGGTACCGGGCCTGGGAGGGCGCCTGCTGGTGTCTCACCATCAATTCTCACCATCAAATCCACGTCTTGGGGAACAAGACATAGATTTTACTCAGCTGAGCTTCACACCTGGGGACAGCCATGGGTCACCCTGGGGTGGAGTAGGCCTTTTATTTATTCAGTCAACAACGCTGGCACCTTCTCTGTGCCAGGGGGGCCTGCCGAGGGAAGCGTGCTGAAATCGCTGCTGCTTATCGACAAGCAGACGTGTTACTGGATTTTCTTAGGTAGATGATGTAAGCAAACTCTTCTCTGCGGGAAGAGCCAAGAGCAAAATTATTTCTCCTCTTCCAACAATTCCATATGATGCTTCCAGGTCTGGCACAAGCATTCCTTCTGTTTAGAACCACCGAGTAGTAGCTTTCCAACAGAATTCTAATGCAGCCTTTCAGTTAATCTGCAAACAACCCTGTGAGGAAGAAAGTATTATACCCTTCCTACAGTCAAGGACACGGAGGCCTGTTGGCCTACCCGGGTCACCAGCTGGAGAATGGCAGAGCCAGGATTATCCCCAGCTCTCCCCAGTGTTGACGTCCATACCATGCCGCGCTGACCTCTGTGAAACCCTCCAACCCCTAATTACTAAAAATTCTCTCTTTTTTTGAGATGCTGGTGGAAAGAAACTTGTCTTCAAGAAGGAAGATCCCCTTAGTTGGGCCTGATGGTGTACACTGTAATCCCAGCTACTCAGGAGGCTGAGGCAGGAGGACTGCTAAATTCGAGGCTAGACTAGGCAATTTAGTGAGACCCTGTCTCAGGCCAAATGTGGTGGCGCATGCTTGTAATCCCAGTATTTGGGAGGCTGAGACAGGAGGATCACAGGTTCAAGGACAGCCTCAGCAAGTAGTGAGACTGTTATCAACCTAGTGAGACCCTATTTCAAAATAAAAATAAAATAGGGCTGAGGGTGTAGCTCGGAGGTAGAGTGCCTCTGGGTTCAATCACCAGTACAAAAAAAAAAAAAAAAAAGAGGAAGAAGACTCCATTCTCAGGCCAGCCCTTATTCCTGATGGCTGGATAGTCTCAAAAATGGTCAGGGTTGGGCGCAGTGGCACACACATCTCAATACTTGGGAACCTGAGATGGGAAGATCATAGGTTTGAGGCCAGCAGCATGCAGTAACTTAGCAGGACCTCTTTAAAAAAAAAAAAAAAAGCCTGCATGGTGGCACACATTTGTAATCCCAGTACTTGGGAGGCTGAGACAGTAGGATCGCACGTTCAAATCCAGCCTTGGGAACTTCCTGAGGCTTTCAGCAACCTAGTGAGACATTATTTCCAAATAAGAAATAAAATCAGGCTGGGGATGTAGCTTGGAGGTAGAATGCCTCTGGGTTCAAGCCCCAGTACCAAAAAATTAATTAATTAACTAATTAATTAATTAAAAAATAAAAGGAGGGCTGGGGGTGTAGCTCAGAGGTAGAAAGCCCCTGGGTTTACTCCCCATTACACACACACACACACACACACACACGCACACACACACACACGGTCAGCGTAGGGCTGAGGCTGTAGCTCAGTGGTACAGTGCTTGGCCGGCATGTGAGAGGCCCTGGGTTTCATCCCCAGCACCACAAAAAAAGAAAAGAAGAAAAAAGATCGGCATCCATTTCCCCCCCAAACCTTTTCTTTTTTCTTTTTACCAACGTAGTGCATGTCTATTTTTAACAATTCAAACATTATTGGAATGTTTAAAAAATAAAAGTCACAGGTATTGCCCTCCCCCCAAATAACAGCTGTCAACAATATGGGACATATTCTTCCAGTCTTTTCCTATGCAAATATAATAACACACACACAAATCATAGTACTTGTTAGTATTCAAGCATGCCGTACACCTTTTTTAAAAACTTAACACTATACTGAGGACATCTTTTACTGCAGATTCTTATAATCTGCAATCCCATTACCTAGGAGGCTGAGACAGGGGATCACAGGTTCAAGGCCAGCCTTGGCAATATAGTGAGACCCTCAGCCACTTAGTGAGATCTTGTTTCAAAACAAAAAGGGCTCAGGGTATAGCTCAGAGGTAGATCCCTGCTGGGTTCAATCCCCAGTACCAAACAAACAAACAAAGAAAAAACAGGCACAAGGTAAACCAAAGTAGGTATGCTTGACAAATCTCCTTGCCACTCCCTTGTGCGTGAATATCTGAGCAGCTGCTTTTTTCCCTGCCCCCCCCAAAAAAAACCAACGTACAAACAAAAAAAACCCAAAATTACTAGGATTTCTGACCCTTGCCCCACCACACCTTGCATTCCTCATTTGAAGTACTTAACACAATTCCAGCTAAGGAAATTCTATAAATGGCCATTGCATGTCTCTCTTCCCTATTAAGCTCCGCACTTTTCTAGGGAACCCAAGAGGTCACATCTGCTTGTTCATGAGACTCTCGGCCTGGCACTCGCTAAAATCTCTATTCTCAATTTCTATGAAGGAACAGATTACTGAGTGGATTTATGCATGCTTGTGTTCCTGTCCCAGAGCACCTTCCTAAAAGGAGGAATGTCACATTAAAGGATGTGTGAAGTCGGATACCATGGTGCACACTTGTAATCTCAGTACTTGGGAGGCTGAGACAGGAGGATTGCAGGTTCGAGGTCAGCTGGAGCAACTTAGTGAGACCCTGTTTCAAAATAGAAAGTCAAAAGGGCTGGGGGTGTACCTCAGAGGTAGAATGTCCCTGGATTCAATCCCCAGTACCAAAACACAAACTGAAAAAAAAAAAAAAAAAAAAAAGGGCTGGAGATGTTGCTCAGAGATGGAATGCCCTTGGGTTCAATCCCCAGTATAAAAAAAAAAAAGTGTTTTTTTGTTTGTATATGTGTGTGTGTGTGTGTGTGTGTGTATACATTAGAGGTGTTTATTGTAGTCTGCAAAACTGCCCTCTGAAAATAGTGAGCCAAGGTGAGGGGACCAGAGGGCTTCCCCACACTGTAATAAAGACACTTTGGGGGAACATGAGTGTCCAGGCTCCTAGTTCATGTTGGTCTCAGGTAGGCTGCTGGGACCTGGCGATGAATCTGCAGCACCCTGCTATGGAAAGAGTGAGGGAGATGAACCCACCTCGCCCAGCTGGAGAGACAGCCCTTCCCCAGCCCCAGCACACTCGCTCCGCCTGCTCCCCAGGTGCGCTGGCAGTTAAAGCAGCCTTTGAAGTCTGTGTCCGCCCTGCTGGCCTCCATGGCCCTCTCCTCAGAGGCAGAACAGGGGCAACGCCCAGGCGGGCTCTTCAGCTAGCCATCCTGCCTCAGGCGCACAGAGCTGGGAGCTCCCCGGCAGCGGAGACGGGGAGCAGTAAGCAAGGAGTTGGCCCTGCAGGTCCTCTCTGCTCCCGGGCCAGTGCTCCCGGGCCAGTGCTCTGTCTCACCTAAAGGATGGCTCCCTGGGGCGTCACAGGTCCCAGGTACATGTGCATTGAGAATGGGAACGTTCCAGACGCGCAGGCATCTTGTGGCCTGCTGTGTCGGCGTCCACCCTCAATGGGTGGTACAGTGGGACGAGCAAGAGGCTCAAGGCCTGTGGCTTGGCCAGCAGACCAGAAACACCAACAGACTTTCACCCATTCATTCAACAAACATGAGCTGAGCAAAGCGGGTTCACTTCAAGGTTCCAGCAACAACGCAGTGTGCAGGCCAGCGAAGGTCTGTATCCAGAGCTCTCCCAAACTGTTTTAGAAGGAAGAGGCAGACTCCAAGTGCGTAAGCAAATAAATGAGTTAGAGAAGAGTGGAGGGAAAGTGCTTCAAACAGAATAAATCAGCCGGGTGTGGTGGCACACGCTTGTAATCCCAGCATTCGGGAGGCTGAGGCCAGAGGATCTGGGTTTGCAGCCAGCCTCAGCTACCTAGTGAGGCACTCCACAACTTAGTGAGACTCGGTTTCAAAATAAAGAATAAAAAATAGGGCTGGGGGTATAGCTCGGAGGTAGAATGCCCCTGAGTTCAATCCCCAGTACCGCAAAAAAAAAAAAAAAAAAAAAAAAAAAAAAAAAAAAAACAGGATAAATCAGGCAATGAGATAGAGAGGGCTGAGGAAGTTCCTGTAGACAGAGTGGGCAGGCAGGACCACCCCAAGAAGGTAGCATTTGAGCTGGAGTTAGAAGGAGGAGAGGGAGCCAGCCCAGCAATGAACTGGATCCTGGAGGACCCAGGAGGAGGGCTCGACAGTGCAAAGGCCCTGAGGTGGGGATGAACTTGGTGTGCTTAGCGATCTGGAGGTGGTCAGGCCTGGAGAGGGTGGACATGGCCGGCTCGGGCAGGGCCGTGTGGGCTTGGGAAGAGTGTAGACTTCAAGTACTACAGGAAATGGTTGTGTGTGGAAAGCATCTCTCACCATTCACTCCTTCATTCACTCACCGTTCACTTGGTTGGCCGGTCAGCTCACAACCCTCCACTCAGCACAAGCACAGGGACTGGGGATAGGACGGACACCACCGTCCCCACCTCATGAGGCTCACAGCCTAGTGGCCAGAGACTGAACGCCAAGCAAGCTGGACGTGACAGCCACAGACGCCTGCGATCCCAGTACTTGGGAGGCTGAGACAGGAGAATCACAGGTTCAAGATGAGCCTCAGCTACTTAGTGAGACTCTCAGCAACCTAGCAAGACCTTGTTGCAAAAAGTAAAAAGGACTGAGAGTATAGCTCAAAGGTAGAATGGCCCTGGATTTAATCCCTAGTGCCAAAAAATAAAATTCCAAGCAGTGTCCAAGATGCTGGGGATTCAAAGCAGGGAGCATTTGTTTCTAAGTGAGAAAACCAAGGAAGGTCTCCAAGAACACCTATATTTAAGCCACCTATGCATGAGGGGCGGATGGTTGGTACTGGGGATTGAACCCAGGGCCTTGTTCATGGTAGGCAAGTACTCTACCACTGAGCTAAAACCCCAGCCTTTAAGCTGGACCTTGAAACACCAAGCACGGAACCAGCACATTGAGATACTTAGTACAGATTTATTAAGTAAAGAAACAAGGGAAGAGCCGGGCTCGGTGGTGCTTGCCTGTAAATCCCAGTACTTGGGAGGCTGAGACAGGAGGATCTCAGGTTTAAGGCTAGTGTGAAATAAATTAGCAAGACACTATTTAAAAAAAAAAAAAAAAGCCAGGTGTGGTGGCACATGCTTATAATCCCAGTACTTGGGAGGTTAAAACAGGAGGATGGCAGGTTCGTGGCCAGCCTCAGCTACTTAGTGAGGCCCTCCGCAACTTAGTGAGACTCTGTTTCAAAATAAAGAATAAAAAATAGGACTGGGGTATAACTCAGATGTAGAATGCCTCTGGGTTCAATCCCCAGTTACGCAAATAAATAAATAAATAATTTTTTAAAATAGGACTGGGGGTGTAGCTCAGAAGTAGAACACCCTTGGGTTCAATCCCCAGTACCACACATGAAAGAGGAAGAGGAAGGGGGAGGGGGAGGGGGCAGGAGGAGAAGCATGAATGGGACTTGCCAAGCACTAAAGAGAGAAAGGGCATTTGAGGCAGAAGGAATGGTGAGCGCAGAGCTTTGGCCACATGAGACAGCATGAAGGGCTGAGCCCGCTGCCGCAAGTCACAGGAGGTTCCCTGGAGCTGCCGTGGCAGAGGCCTCCCGCCTTCCGTTCTGGACCGCCTACCATGCAAGGCCCATAGTAGATGTGCAGTAAATGTGGAATGGGTGGACATGGTGGAATCGAGTACTATCTGCCAAATACTTCAGTGTCTCTGCTCTCCAGACACAAGCGAGGGTTACACCTCTGCCACCTGTAAAGGTAGGTGGGGTCATGTGTCTTGTCTTGGCCAGTGACAAATGAGCAGACATGATGTGAGTCACCTCTGAACAGAGGTTTTAAGAGCTAGTGAGTGATTTACCACCTTCCCTTTTCCCTGCCTCAGCAATCATGGAAGCACGGAGAAGGCACCGCCTCTACTTCGGTTCCCTGAAGGAGGATGAGGTGAAGTCGAGCTCTCCAGCCTCCAGTGAGCGCACAGGAGGAGCCACTGGGGCTCTAGGATGGTTGTTACCGCAGCAACATGTGTCCCATCCTGACTTACAGAAGGAGTGAGTGGACCAAGCCTGGGGAGGATGTCTGAGTTTAGCCAGGGGCATGAGGCCCCTTTGGGAGCCAAAGGTGCCTTGAGGCTGTCAAGGAATGAGTCATCCTAAAGCTCATGAAAAAGAGTTCTTGAGAAAAGAATCCTGGGGTGCACTCTTTGTTCAGCCAGCTGCAGGAAGCGGGGCACCCCTCCACTACCCTGACTTCCCCACTGGCTTCTGCTCCCCTTCTTTCCCAAGGATAGCATTTGAAGCACCCAGTTATCCCATCAATGGCCCCTTTGTTCATGCCACTGGGGCATTCCTTCATTCCCAAACATTTCTTGTGACTTACTGTGCTTGGTCCTGAGCTCAGGGCTGGGGACATCAAGGCAGATGAGACTTGGCACCTAGTATATGGGAGCTCAGAGCTAAAGAACAACACAGACAACAGGGAACGTGTAAACAAATGCACTGCCGCACAAGAAGCACATGTCCAAGCTGGGCGCGGTGGCACATGCCTGCGATCCTAAGTGCTTGGGGAGGCTGAGACAGGAGGATCATAGGTTCAAAGCCAGCCTCAGCAACTCCGCAAGGCCCTCAACAACTTAAGCAACTTAGTGAGATCCGGTTCCAAAATAAAACATTAAAAAGAGCTGGGGGTGTAGCTCAGAGGTAAAGCACCCCTGGATTCAATCCCCAGTACCAAAATCAATCAATCAATTAATCAATAAAAAATAGGGCTGGGAATGTAGCTCAGAAGCACCCCTGGGTTCAATCGTTCAATCTCCAGTAAAACACACACACACACACACACACACACACACACACACACCTGAGTGAGAGAGACTGAGTTGGCTTCTCTGATGCTTGAGCTAGGGGCTACAGAGTGGGCCAGAGTTCATCAAATAGAAAAGGCAGAAAGGCTATCGCCCATGGCAGGATGGATACACAGCAAGACGGACATACACAGCAGGATGGACATACACAGCAGGATGGACATACACAGCAGGATGGACATACACAGCAGCCCTGGGTTGCGCAGAGAAGCAAAGCTCTCAGGTGGCTTCGTGGAGCTAGAGGGTCAGGTCTGGAGACCTTGTGCCCGGCCTGCAGAACCACACAGAAGCATCTGAACTTTGTCCTAATGTTAACAGGACAGGTCTTTGTTAACCTGCAAAGGTCTTGGGCAGAGGAGGGACAGGGTGCGCTCTGAGTTTTGGCTAGGGGAAGTACCAGGCCACTAGTTTCCAGCTAGATGACTTTAGCAAGCAATGTAAGCTCTACGAGCCTCAGTTTCTTCATCCAATGGAATCGATAAATGTGTACACGTCACAATGTCTCAGAGAGAAATATGCTAAGGAAAGCACCCAGCGAGGTGGCTGGCATGTAGGAAGGCTCAGAAAATGATGGATGTGATGATTTAACCATGGGTGACGTCACCGGGGACAAGAGCGATGTCGAATGTGTGTACAGCCCTGGGAGGAGGGAATGGATGGATGTTACGTTTTCCTAGCTACATTATAAACCCTTCAGACTCTCGGAACTCGTGCCTGGTGTGCCTTGAACCCTCCCAAAGGCCCTGGTCTCCTGAGTGCTGGAGGGCGGACTAGCCAGGTGGATTGAAGGTTTGCAGTGAGGATGGGCAGCTTTGATGTGCGGCTACAAAGGTCTGGCTGCCCCTGCCCGGATTGGCCAGGTCTGCACAGGTGGCGACACCGCAGCCATCTCCAAGGACGTCTTTAATAAGGGATAATGGAGGTGCCCGGCTGTGCTGTGAAGAGCTCAAAGGCCACTCCCAGGGTGAGCCTGGTTAACACGGTCACAAAACACAAGTCAGGACAGGCTCCTCAGAAGCAGAGACCTGAGGGTGCAGGGAGAGGGTAGCTCACCCAAGGTGGCAGTGGGGCTGGTGGAGGGGACGACAGAGGCAAAGACCTGAGTGAGAAAGATCGAGGGGCCCAGAGGGGCTGCAGGAGGAGGATGAAGAGGATGGGGGCAGATGAGGCTGGAGTGGCTTCCCAAGAACCCTGTGCCACACTGACACAGTGGTCCAGGGTCCTTCAGGCTGGGAAGAGGATTTGTGCAGAGCTGATGCATAGGGATCCCATGTCCCAGCCCTGCCGAGCATTCCTGAGACAGGGGGCCCCAAGACCCGGAGGGAGGCAGTTCTAGCTCTTAGAAACTCCAGGGTGCAGCCGGGCATGGTGGTTTATGCCTGTAATCCCAAAAGCTCGGGAGGCTAAGGCAAGAGGATCACAACTTTGAGGCCAGCCCGGGAAACTTAGCAAGACCCTGCTGTCTCAAAAGAAAATAAAAAGCTCAGGGATATAGCTCAGTGGTAGAGCACCCCTGTGTTCAATCTGAGAGAGACAGAGAGAGAGAGAGAGAGAGAAAGGGAGAGAGGAAGGAAGGATGAAAGAAGAGAGAGAGGGAGGGAGGGAGGGAGGAACTCTAGAGTGAGGTGTCCTGGGCCAGAGCCAGGCACCCTGGGTTTGTACCTTGGGTATCAATCTGCTGTGTGCACCCAGGCAAGTTGCTTTGCCTCTCTGAGCTGAAGGTTATTCTGTGTCATATGAACAAATCCCTTTCATTTCCTCCTAGAAAAAGCAACTCATTTTGCCCTAAAGGGCCAGCTCAAGGTGGAATAAAACATTGATCGGACACGCTCAGCTTCCTGGAACTCCCAGCAGGCAGTTAAACACGAGGTGGAGAATCTGTCCCAGGATGAAAGGGTGTCCTCCTCGAGAGGCTGGTTCCCTGCTGGGCTCCCCTGCATCCTCTTTGCCAGCCTCAGGCTGCCTCTCCGCGCTGCCCAGAGGTCGAGCATGCCAAGGGCCTCAGCTTGCCCCGCTGTGCCACTCCGCCTCTGCACCCTACCCTGCGTGTCCCTTGGCAAGTTACTTCCCATCTGAGCACGGCAGCTAAGGGCATAGGAGCTGCTTCCTAAGCCAGACAGCCAGCAGGGTGGGAGGGAGTCTCTGTGAGCCTCGCTTTCCTCACCTGGAAAATGGGAGAAATAATTACCACTGTGCTTGTTGCAAAGGGCGAAGCAGGTGAGGAGCGGGGCAAGCTGTGCTGGGCAGGCTGGCCCATGGTGGGGCCAGCGGTAAAGGTTATGCAGCAAGTTTTTCGTTTGTGCTTTTTAGTCTAGGAAGAATATTTATTAACATTACGGGGAAATGCCAGCTTTGTGTGTGTGTGTGTGTGTGTGTGTGTGTGTGTTCGTTGCTGGGGATTGAACCCAGGGGTGTTCTACCTCTGAACTGTACCCCTAGCCTTATTTATTTATTTAACCATTCATCCATTCATCCATTTACTTACTTATTTGTTTATTTATTTATTTTTGTGGTACTGGGGATTCAACCCAGGGGCATTCTACCTCCGAGCTAGACCCCCAGGCTGATTTTTTTATCCTTTATTTTGAAACAGAGACTCACTAAGTTGCGGAGGGCTTCACTAAGTAGCTGAGGCTGGCCAGGAACCTGCGATCCTCCTGTCTCAGCCTCCCAAGTAAGTACCAGGATTACAAGTGTGCACCACCATGCCCAGCTCCTTTTAATTTTTTATTTGGAAACAGGGTCTCTCTAAGTTACTATGCACTGGCCTCGAACCTATGATCCTCCTGCCTCAGCCTCCTAAGTACTGGGATTACAAGCATGCACTACTGTACCCAGCTCAGCTTTGGTTTTTTTATTGTCACAAAATATAAATAACATAAAATTTATCATCAAACCTCTTTTAAATGGACAGTTCAGTGGTGATCAGCTCATCCACACTGCTGCACAACCACCACCATCCTCCATCTCCATTTTTTCATCCTCCCACATAAAAACTCAGCATCCATTAAAGAGTGACTCCCCATTCCTCCCTCTTTGTAGCCTCCGGCAACCACCAGTACTTTCTCTGTGAATTCGAGTTCTCTAGGTACCTCCTATCAGTGGAACCCGATAGTATTTGTCTTTTCATAATTAGTTTATTTCACTTACCGTAATATCCTCAAGATTAATCTATGCTAGAGCATGTGTCAGAATTTCCTTCTTTTTTATGGCTGAATAATATTCCATTGTGTATATAAACCACATTTTGTTTTTGCTTTCAGCCATCAGTGGATGCCTGGGTTGCTTCTACCTCTGGCTCTTGAGCGCAATCCTGCTAGAAACATGGGTGTACAGATAATCTATTTGGGTCTCTGCTCTCAGTTCTTTGGGATATTTATCTGTGAGTAGAATTCCTGGATCTCATGGAATTTCTATGTTTAGCTTTTATACAATATGTTTTATTTATTTACTTATTTATTTATTTTTGAGGTACTGGGGATTGAACTCAGGGGCGTTCTACCTCCAAGCTATACCCCCAGCCCTATTTTTTATTCCTTATTTTGAAACAGGGTCTAAGTTCTGGAGTGCTTCACTAGGTAGCTGAGGCTTGCCATGAACCCGGATCCTCCAGTCTCAGCCTCCCAAATGCTGGGATTACAAGCGTGTGTCACCACGCCTGGCTATTCTTTATTCTTTATTTTGAAACAGGGTCTCACTAAGTTCTGGAGTACCTCACTAGGTAGCTGAGGCTGGCCGAGAACCCGGATCCTCTAGTCTCAGCCTCCCAAATGCTGGGATTACAAGTGTGTGCCACCATGCCCGGCTATTCTTTATTCTTTATTTTGAAACAGGGTCTCACTAAGTTGCAGAGGGCCTCACTAAGTAGCTGAGGCTGGCTGTGAACCTTCGAACCTCCCGTTTCAGCCTCTCAAGTACTGGGATTACAAACATGGGCCACCATGCCCGGCTCAGCTGGACCCTATTTCAAAATAAAAAATAGAAAGGGCTGAGGTGTGGCTCAGAGGTAGAACGCCCCTGAGTTCCATCCCTAGTACAAAAAAAAAAAAAAAGCAAAGAAATTGAGCCAACACATGAAATCCCTGAGCCCTTTGCCTGGCATAGAGCAATGGTCAGCAGATGGGACTGTGGTGACCATGGTCGTCACCTGGCCAGGCACAGGACTAAAGGAAGTAGAGCTTCCATGTCCCTGCGTGGAGAGGAGTCCGGGTAATGAAGTACCCATGAGCAGGATCCTCAGGGTCCCGGCTGAGGACACTGGAGAGGGAGTCCAGGTTGGCCAAGCCAAAGTCCTGCCCTCCCCGTGGGTCTATCTTCATTTCAGTTTCCTCTCAGGAGAGGGAAGAAGCATACATTTACAGAACACCATTGCACTGGTCCTGTTGCTCAGGTGGTCGCTTCCCTTGGTACTTCTTATGGTGGCTTGAATGGGGAGCCCTCTGAAAGAAATACCCAGGGCCTGGAGCCTGTGAATGAGGCCTCATTTGGAAAAGGGGCCTTTGAAGATGTAATTGAGTATCTTGACATGGGTTTATCCTGGATTACACAGGTGGGCCCCAAATTCAATAACAAGTGTCCTTATAAGATACGGACAAGAGCCGGGCGTGGTGGCGCACGCTTGTAATCCCAGCATTAGGGAGGCTGAGACCGGAGGATCCGGGTTCGCGGCCAGCCTCAGCTACCTAGTGAGGCACTCCGCAACTTAGCGAGACCCGGTTTCAAAATAAAGAATAAAAAATAGGGCTGGGGGTATAGCTCGGAGGTAGAATGCCCCTGAGTTCAAGTTCAATCCCCAGAACCGCAAAAAAAAAAAAGAGACGGACAAGAGATGCATACACAGAGCAGGAAGTCCCATGGACGAGGAAGCAGAAATTGGAATTGTGCAGCTACCAGACAAAGAACGCCTGGGGTGCCAGAAGCTAGAAGAGGAATTCTTCTTCAAGGATCTTCCCTGGAGCCAGGTGTGGTGGTGCATGCCCGTAGTCCTAGTACTTGGGAGGCTGAGACAGGAGGATTGAAGGTTCAATATTAGCCTCAGCAATGTAGTGAGACTGTTAGCAACTTAGTGAGACCCTGTTTCAAAACAAAAAATAAAACAGGGCTGGGGTGTAAAATGCCTATGGGTTTAATCCCCAGCACGCGTGTGTGTGTGCGCACACACACACACACACACACACACACAATTTTCCCTTGGGGCTAGGGATGTAGCTCAGTGGTAGAGCATTTGCCCAGTATGTTTGCTCCCTTAAAGCCTTTGGAGGCTGGGTGTGGTGGTGCACACTTGTAATCCCAGTACTTGGGAGACTGAGACAGGAGGATGGCAGGTTTGCAGCCAACGTCAGCTACTTAGTGGGGCCTTCTGCAACTTAGAGAGACCCTGTTTCAAAATAAAGAATAAAAAAATAGAGCTGGGGGTGTAGCTCAGAGGTCGAATGCCCCTGGGTTCCATCCCCAGTACCATTAAAAAAAGAGAGAGAGCTGGGCGTGGTGGCATATGCTTGTAATCCCAGCATTTGGGAGATTGTGACTGGAGGATCCAGGTTCATGGCCAGCCTCCGCTGCTTAGTGAGGCCCTCCGCAACTTAGTGAGACCCTGTTTCAAAATAAAGAATAAAAAAATAGGGCTGGGGCTGTAGCTCGGAGGTAGAATGCCCCCAGGTTCCATCCCCAGTACCGCAAAAAAAAAAAAAAAAAAAAAAAAAAAAGAGAGAGAGAGAGAGAGAGAGCAAGCAAGCGAGCCTTTGGAGGGAGTACCTCTCCATGACAGCTGATTTTGAACTCTGGGCCTTCAGAACTGTGAGGGAATAGATTTCTGTTGTTTCAAGCCCCGGAGAATGTGGTGATGTGTTACAGCCCCAGGAGATGAATACACATGGGAGCCACAGCCCCGAGCTCTGCCTGCTCTTTGTCCCAAGCTCCCTTTGGGCAGGCTGCAGCAGCCCCCCACCTCCCCAGCCTTCCTGCCTCCAAGCCCACCCCTCCAGCCCCTCTGCTCCACTGTGGCTGGCAGTGTGATGTGACCAAAACACACGACAGTGTCACGTTCCTGTTTGAAGCCCATATCAGTTAGAGCTCTCTGTTCCAAGTGACAGAAAATCCAACCCAGTCTGGCTTAAACAAAAAGGAATTTATTGGCTTGTGAAGCCAAAAAGGCCAGGGGCTAGGGCTGGCTCCATCTTGGCTGGATTTGGGGCTCAAATGATGTCATTGGAACTCATTTTGCTCCATCCTGCTGCCTTCTGCTGTGTTGGCTTTGGTCTCAGAAGCCCCATGGTAGTGAGATGGTGACAGGAGCCCTGGATCCTACATTCCTGTCAGATTAGAGGCCAGCAGGAGGGAGTAAAGACCTCTCCTGGAGCAGCAGGGTATGCAGGCACATGACTGTAATCCCAATATTTGAGAGGCTGAGATAGGAGGATCACAAGTTCGAAGCCAGCCTCAGCAACCTAGTGAGGCCCTCAGCAGTTTAGTGAGACAGTTTCACAGCAACACAAAAATTTAAAAATAATGGGCTGGGAGTGTAGCTCAGAGGTAGAGTGTTCCTAGGTTCAATCCCCAGTACCACTAGGAGGAGGAGGGGGAGGAGGAAGAGGAAGAAGAGGTGGAAGAGGAGGAAGAGGAGGAAGAGGAGGAGAAAAAGAAAAGAATAAAACCTCTCCCAGGTCCTCAAGTCAAAGCCTTAGATTGGCTCCCATTTCTGGGATTGTCCGTCCCTTAACCAATCACTGTGGCCACAGGAGCAGGGTGTCTGGTGATTGGCTTAGGAGTAGGCCATGTGCTCCCTCCCCTGGAGTCATGGCAGAACCAGCAGTCCCTATTAGAACCCTTCCCTGAGAGGGAAGAAGGGGAGAAAAGAGGTAACACACAAGCATAGCAAATGTATTCAGAGCAGCAAAATAATTTTTAAAAATCAGTGTCTACCCAGATGTCCTATGGTCCCTGCCAAAATCCATCAAGATGCAAGTCCCTGGGCTGGGGATGTAGCTCAGTGGTAGAGCACTTGCCTGGCACGCACAAAGCCCTGGGTTTACTCCCCAGCACTGCAAAAAAAAAAAAGAAAAGAAAAAATTATATAAGTCCTTGGTGTTCAGCCCCACCATATCCTGCCATGTCTTGCCTACGTGTCTTTGCTCGTGCTGGTCCTCTCTGCCTGGAACATTCTTTTCTACTTCCCCTCACCCTGATCTGACTAATGTCTACTTCTCCTTCAGAGCTGGGGATGTAGCACAGTGGTAAAGCACTTGCTTAGCAAGCAAAGGCTCTGGGTTCGATCTCCAGCAATAACTATTGATGAGTCTGTCTCCTCTACTGAACTCTGCACCCCACTAAAGCAAGGATTTATCTCATTTTTATTCAACAAACACATAAAGCCTTTTCCAAAGGCTGACTATGATTCCAAGCTGTACACAAATATTAACTCATTTAATCCTTATAATAAAGCTGCTTTAAAGCTGGGGAAACTGGGGTTCAGAGATGTCACATCTAACTCATTCATATATTTTCCAGGCCCTTCTCAAGGTGAAGCACGGGGTAGACAAAAAAAGAAAAAGAAAAAAAAAAAAAAAAGGTATATGTCTTCGGGAGGGGACGTGCTTCAGTGGGAGAAGGCTTCACAAGGCCCCGAGTTCGATCCCCAGGGCTGCAAAAAAACCCAAAATGAATCTTTCAGTTGTTTTTCCTGGTCTTTGTTCCCAGTCTCACCAAGATGGCCATAGTCTCAGATTTTCCCATTTCCCAAAGTAGCCCACTTTCTGGGTCTCCCCAGATTGGCCAGGGGGTGTTGCTGGGGCAGCCTCAGCCAAAGCGCCCCACGCTGGCCTCTCTTTGGCTCTGCAGCTGGTGAACCGGGGTGTCCATATGCCAGCTCTGGACCCTTTAGGCCTGTGAAATCCTTGTGGATGGAGGATGAGCCCCAGAGACCCCCAGCCTCCCCATCTCAGCACCCTTGGTCACCCCTGTATTCCCAGAGCACAGTCCAGGGTTCCATTTTGAAGGTCATTTACCTGTACAAGCTCCTAAGGACCCCAGAATCCTAACCTGCAACTTCCTGGGGTTTTTGTTTGTTGCTTGTCTGGGTTTCTGTTTTGTTTTTGCGGTACTGAGGACTGAACCCAGGGGCATTCTGCCTCTAAGCTACACCCCCAGCCCTATGTTTTATCTTTATCTGTAAACAGGGTCTAAGTTGCAGAGGGCCTCACTAAGGTAGCTGAGGTTGGCCATGAACCTGCAATCCTCCTGTCTCAGCCTCCCAAGTACTGGGATTACAAGCGTGAGCTGCCACGCCTGGGTTGTTTGTCTGTCCTCACAGGAGAAACCATTCCACTAAGACCTACCAGCCTCCACTTTCAGGGCTCCACCCGATGATTCTCCCAGCTGCCTCCCTCCCTCCTCTGTCACCTGTCACCTGACATCCTGCTGGGCTGCCTCACTCTCTTCCTCAGTCTCTCACTCGGACTGACCACTCCAGTCACCCCCCTGCCTTAGTTGGCCTCCTTCCCCTTGTCCTTCGTCTTGATCTCTTTCTATCTGCCTGCCTCTTTCATTTTATGAAGTTTATTTTTATTTTTGTGTGGTACTGGGGATTGAACCCAGGGGTATTCTACCTCCAAGCTATACTCCCAGCCCTATTTTATTCTTTATTTTGAAACAGAGCTTTACTACTTTGCTGAGGGCCTAGCTAAGTTGCTGAGGCTGGCCTCGAACTTGCAATCCTCCTGTCTCAGTCTCTAAGTACTGGGATTATAGGTGTGTGCCAGCACGCTCAGCTACCTGTCTCCCTCTCCCCTGGGTTCTTCCCTACCATGTCCCCTGGGGGGTGTCTGCCTCTGTGTCCCCTGGATAGCTGTCTGTCTTCGGCCTATTTTAGCCCATCGTTGGTTACCTGGGGTGTCCTCTTGCTGTCTCACCACATTGAGAGAACCCCTCTGTGGCAGGGCAGCCTCAGGGCCTAGCAGTGACACCCTCCCCTCTTTTGAGCCTCCCATGGGCTCCCCTCGATCCTCAGAGCCCCTCTACCCAGCCCAGGGAGGAGCAGGACCCTCAGGGCCGCGTGGCCAGGGTGGCCGTCTGCTGCTCCAAGGCCCAGGTCTCTGCGGCTTCTCTTAATGAGCGTGCCTTCAGTGACACTTTCATTATTCCTGTTTGGTCGCTTCGAGTCAAAACTGATTAGTTACACTTACCGCCGCAAAGATGTAATGATTTTATTGTTTATCTTCAATTTATTTTGATTAACATCTCCGTTCTTTTCATTGCAAGTGCAATTAGGTGCGATCT
>PVLC010027309.1:0-21987 GCA_004027655.1 Graphiurus murinus
TACCTACACAATCATATCAAGGTCACTCATTGAAGTGAACCTTAGGGGGAGGGAGGGGGAGGGAATGGGGAGGGAATGGGGAGGGAATCGGGGAAGGGGTCAAATGAGAATTGTGTGCAAATATGTTGTTAACAATTTGTACTTAACAAAGATGTATGCTATATTGCACGAATTACTACAATAAAAATTTTAAAAAAAATTTATGAAGAAATAAAAATTTTCCAAGACAAGCAGGAATGAAAGGAATTAATGACTACCAAGCCAGAGCTAGAGAGAGCACTTAAAATAAATAAAACACAAAGAAGAAAAAAAGAAGCAAATACCAGAACTAGAGAAGGGACAAATTCTGCCAGATGTACAACTAAGCAAAGAAGGCAGACTAACACTACATCAAACAGAAAATAGAACTCAAAATGACAGGAAACAAAATCATATCTCAATAATAACACTGAACATCAAAGGTCTTAACTCACCAATTAAAAGACATAGACTGGCAATGTGAATTAAAAACAATCCAAGTACATGCTGCTTGCAAGAAACTCACCTTATTGTCAAAGATATCCATATGCTAAAGGTAAAAGGCTGGAAAAAGGCCATGAAAAGGGAGTCTGAAAACAGGCAGGGATAGTAACCCTCATATCTGGCAGAACTGACTTTAAGCTAAAACACATCAGAAGAGACAAAGTAGGTCACTCATTATTAATAAAAGTAACATTCAACAGGAAGATATAATGATAGTGAACATTTATTCCCCAAATATGGGTGCACACACTTTTGTAAAACAAATTCTTCAAGGCATCAGGTCTCAAGTAGACCCAAATACAATAATATTGGAAAGCTTCAACACATCACTCACACCACTAGATCAACCTTCCAGACAAAAGATGAGTAAAGACTCTTCAGACCTAAAGAATACCATAAACCAAATGAACCTAACAGACATATACAGAATATATCAATCATTAACAACTGAATACACATTCTTTTCAGCTGCCTATGGAACATTCTCCAAAATAGACCACATCCTGGGCCACAAAGAAAGCACCAGCAAAGTCAAAAGTTGTAATATAATTTCATGAATCTTTTCAGATCACAAAGGAATGAAAGTAGAAATCTACAACAAGAAGATCAAAAGAAATTACATAAATACGTGAAGACTGAATGAAACATTATTGAATGAGGACTGGATCTGAGAAGAAAATAAGGGGAGAAATTTAAAAATCCTTGAATTAAATGAAAATAGACACATGATGTACCAAAATCTATGGGACACTTTGAAGACAGTGATAAGAGGAAAATTTAGAGCACTGAGTGCCCACATAAGAAAAACAGGAAATCATCAAATAAACAACCTAATGACACACCTCACAGACCTAGAAAAACAGGAACAGTTTAATCCCGATGCCAGTAGAAGGCAGGAGATAATTAAAATCAGAGCAGATATTAGTGAAATAGGGAACAACAGCAACAATAACAACAGCAAGTTCAAAAACAAACAAACACACACACAAACAATAATACAAAGGATCAACAAAACAAAAAGCTGGTTATATGACAAGATTGACAAACTCCTAGCCAACCTATCATCAGAAACTATTTTGAAAATTTATATTTCAATAAATTGGAAAACATGGAAGAAATGGTCAGATTTCTTGATACATACAACCTACCTAAATTGAACCGAAAAGATATAGAAAACCTAAACTGACCAACAGCAGTCAAAGAGATAGAAACAGCAATAAAAAGTTTGCCTCCAGATAAAGAAGGAGAAACCTTAGGTGAGCAAACAATTTGACTTAATGGAGGGTGACAGGGAGAGGGGGGACACCCTAAGCCACATGATGTACTTTCACAAACATATCAAAGTCAATCACTCAGAGACTTCTGAGAAGATGGCATCAGAGAAATACACTTCTCATCCGGCACTGTGAGCTCGATTCAAATCTGCCATAAAAGCCACTTCTTGACAGAAAAAAAGCAACAAAAAAGTGAACAATGCTACAAAAACTGAACTATAGCTGAGCAGAATCCAGAGAGCCGACCAGGGAAAGCAAAGAAGTCCATCTTCCATCTGCAGGGCAGTGGTGCCACGCTGCAGAGTGGTGGCTGCCATTGAGCCAGCCCCTGGGGTCTACTAACAAAGAAATATATAATGACCTTCTGCATTCCCAGTGACCAGAGGTGGAGTAAGCAACTCCTGAACTCCACATCCTAACCAGCTGGCATATCACGGCACCTTCGACAGTAACCGGAACTCATGGTATGACCAGCTTAAGCCCACAAGGGCCCACCTCTGTTCACCTCACCCTCCAGAGCTGGAGCAGCCATCAACTGCACTGCAGAGCTTGAATCAAAACTGCTGCAAAAGCAACTTCTTGACAGAAGGAAAGAAAATCAAACATCAGAAAAGTGACAAAGCAACAAAAGTGGCTGACCAAAACCCAGAAAACAGACGAGGGAGAACAAAGGAGCCAGCTTGTGTGCAGCAGTGGTAACTTCCATTTTGCCAGCCACCCACAGGAGCAGAGATCTACCCAAAAGATCTGCAGAGGCCACATCAGGTCTGTTCTTACAAACTTGCAGGGTTTTTTATTTTGTTTCTTATTGTGGTTTTTTGTTTTCTGAGTTTTTTGTTTGTTTTGTTTTGTTTTTTACTCTGTTTTTACTTTGCATTGCTTTGATTTATGTATGTTTGTTTGGAGGATTGGTTGCTTTGTTACCTTTTGCTAGACCCTAGAAGTCAACACCTGAAACCCACCAAAGGCACCAATAGAGTGGGTAGAAGAAGTCCCAGAGTAATTGCAACTCACTACAAGATACCATTCACAGAGAGAAAATAAAAATAAGAAACCCATAAATTCAGAGAAAGCATGCAAGAGCAGCAAAGATATAAATTTAAGAGCAGGGAAACCATGGGAAAGAAAAATAACAAAGAAACAATGAGTCAACACAATCCCACAATAATAGAACTCAAAAACACTGAATGGCATAGATTACTAGAAGAACAATTCAGATCTTTAATAATAGAACTGATAAAAAAACTTCCAGAAAGAATGCAGAAACAGCTGGAAAGAAATAAAGGAACAAGTAAACAAAGAATCTGACACCCTGAGCAGGAATCATACAGAAGCCTTGACGGAAGTGAAGGATGTGAAAGATGCAATAATAGAAGTGAAGGCATCAATACAAACTAAAAACAGTAGATTAGACCCCATGGAAAATAGATTATCACTCCTGGAAGATGACCATTCCAAAAATGAATCCATTGTACATAATCAAGAAAAAAAAATTGACAGTATGAATCGGACATCGATGAGATCTGGGCCAACTTTAAAAGAGCTAATGTAAGAATAAGAGGCATAGAAGAGGGATTACAAGTTGAAAATAATGGAATAAACAACCTTTTCAAAGAAGTAATATCAGAGAATTTTCCAAACATAGAAAGAAAAGTCAACAAACAGGTGCAGGAAACATACAGAAATCCTTCAAAACAAGACCATGCCACATAATAATCAAGATGACTAATGTAGAGGATAAGGAGAGAATTCTAAAGACAACAAAAGTTAAAGGCCAAGTGACATTTAGAGGCAAACCGATTAGAATCACTCCAGACCTCCCAAACCAAGTCATGAAAGCCGGGGGGGGGGGGGGGCTGGAGTAACATATTCCAAAGTCTGAAAGAAAATAACTTGCAGCTAAGATTCTCTTACCCATCAAAACTCTCTCTCAAAATTGACAGGGATATAAAAATCTTCCATGACAAACAGAAACTGAAAGAATTTATGTCTTCCAAGCCAGCACTAGAGAAAATACTTTAAAAAATTAACTGCAAAGAAGAATTAACAATAAAATGTAAGAAACAGAGAAACAATAATTTCCAGGAAGCAAACAACTAAGCAAAGAAGAACAAACACTTCCGAAAACAGAAGTCAAAACTCAAACTGTTAGGAATTAAAAATCATCTCCCAATAATCACACTGAATATATATGGTCTCAACTCCCCCCCAAAAAAGGAAAAAGGTGGCAAAATCGTTTAAAACTCAGAATCCATCTATATGCTGCCTGCAAGAAACACACCTTATATACAAAGATTCCCACAAACTAAAGGTGAAGGGCTGGAGTAAGGTAATTCATGCCAATGGAACTCAAAGATAAGTAGGAGTAGCAACTATGATATTTGATAAATTAGATTTCAAGCCTAAGCTTATCAAAAGAGACAAAACAGGTCATTTTTACTAGTAAAAGGAACAATCCAGCAAGAGGAAATAACAATTATTAACATCTATGCCCCAAACATAGGTGCAGCCACTTTCATAAAACAAACTCTGCATGATATAAAGTCACACATAGATCCTAATACACTAATACTAGGAGACTTCAATACTCCTCTCACATTAGTACACAGATCTTCTAAAAAAATGTCAGTAAACATGCTTTGGACATAAATAATACCATAAACCAAATGGACCTATTAGACACATATAGACTCTCACCCAACTACAACTGAATTCACATTTTTCTCAGCAGCCCATGGAACCTTCTCCAAAATAGACCACATTCTGGGCCACAAGCGAACACTAGGAAATTCAAAAAATGTAACATAATTCCCTGCACCTTTTCAGATCACAATGGAATGAAACTAGAAATCAACTCTAAGAAGACCCAGAGTAACCATGTAAACGCATGGAGATTGAACACCACACTGCTGAATGAGGAATGGGTCATAGAAATAAGGGGAGAAATTAAAACATTCCTAGAAACAAATGAACACAGAGACACAACATATCAAAACATCTGGGACACCTTGAAGGCAGTACTAAGAGGAAAATTTATAGCACTGAGTACCCAGATGAGAAGAATGGAAAACCACCAAATAAATAATGACACAGCTCAAAGGCCTTGAAAAACAAGAACAGTCTAACCCCAAATCCAATAGAAGACAGAAAATTATGAAAATCAAAGCAGAAATTTATCAAATAGAGAATAAAAAAATACAGAAAATCAACAAAACCGAAAGCTGGTTTCTTGAAAAAATAAACAACATAGATGAACCATTGCCCAACCTAACCAAAAGAAAGAGAGAATCAACCCAAATTACCAAAATAAGAGATGAAAAAGGTGATATTACCACCAACAGTGTGGAAATACAGAGTATCATAAGAAACTATTTTGAAGAAAAAGGAGAGACCCTCGATGAGCAAAGAAGTTGATTTAACCCAAGGGGATGGACGGAGCGGGGGGACATCCTAAGGCACATGATGTACTTATACAAGTATGTCAAGGTCACTCACTGAACTGAACCTGAGAGGGAGGGAGGGCGAGGGAGCGGGGTAGGAATTGGGGAAGGGGTCAAATGAGAAATGTGTGCAAATATGTCGCTATCAATTCATACCTAACAAAGATGTATGATTACAATGCACAAATTATTACAATAAAAAAACTGTACTCCACAAAATGGAAAATCTTGAAAAAAATGACAATTTTCTAGATACATATAAGCTTCCTAAAGTGAGTCAAGAAGATGTAGAAAATTTAAATTGACCAATAACAAAGAAATAGAAACAGCAATAAAGAGTTTACCATCAAACAAAAGCCAGGGCCATATGGTTTTCCAAGTTAATTTTATAAAACATTTATAGAAGAGCTCATCCCAATACTCCTCAAATTATTCTGGGAAACAGAAAGAAACAGGACCCAACCAAACATTCTATGAAGCCAACATCACATTAATACCAAAGCCAAATAAAGACAGCTCAAGAAAAGAAAACTACATGCCTATATCACTGATGAACTTAGACGCAAAACTGCTAAACAAAATACTAGCAATGCGCAATCAAAACCACATCAAGAAAATTATCCACCATGACCAAGTTGGTTCATCCCAGGGATGCAAGGCTGGTACAGCATAGAAAAAGCAATCAATGTAATACACCAGATAAACAGAATCAAAGACAAAAATCACATGATCATCAAAACTGCCGCAGGAGCAGCTTCTTGACGGAAGGAAGGAGAAGCAAAGCAGCATAAAAGTGAGTACAGAAACAGGGGAAGTTGGTCAGAATCTAAGAAGCAGACCAGGAAGAACGGGGGAGCCAGCACGTGCGCGGCAGTAGCAGCTGCCATTTTGTCTACCCCCCCCCCACACACACACAGCAGCAGAAATCTACCCAAAAGATCTGCAGAGGCCAAATCAGGTCTGTTTTTACAAACTTTGGGGATTTTTATTTTGCTTCCTGCTGATGTTTCTTGTTTTCTGGGTTTTTTGCTTTGTTTTGTTCCATTTTTACTCTGTTTTCACTTTGCATTGCTTCAATTTATGTATGTTTGCTCAGAGGATTGGTTGCTTTTTAGCTTTTGCTAGATCCTAAAAGTCAACACCTGAAACCCACCAAAGACACCAATAGAGCAGGCAGAAGAAATACCAGAGTAATTGCAACTCAGTACTTGATACCATTCACAGAGAGAAAATAAAAATAAGAAACCTATAAATTCAGAGAAAGCCTGCAAGAGCACCAAAGTTATAAATTTAAGAACAGGGAAACCATGGGAAGGAGAAATACCAAAGAAACAATGAGTCAACATGACCCCACAACAACAGAACTCAATGATAATGAATGGCAGAGCTTCCCAGAAGGACAATTCAGATCTTTAATAATAGAAGCAATAAAAAAACTTCCAAAAAGAACACAGATAGAACTGGAAAGAAATAAAAGAACAAATAAACAAAGAATCTGACACCCTGATCAGGAACCATGTCGAAGCCTTGGGAGAAGTGAAAGATGCAATAATAGAAGTGAAGGCATCAATACAAACTATAAACAATATATTAGACCACATGTAAAATAGAATATCACTCCTAGAAGATGACCATTCCAAAAATGAATCCATTATACATAATCTAGAAAAAAAAATTCGACAGTATGAATCTGAAATCGATGAAATCTGGGCCAATTTTCAAAGAGCTAACATAAGAATAATAGGCATAGAAGACGGATTAGAAGTTGAAACTAATGGAATAAACAACCTCTTCAAAGAAGTAATATCAGAGAATTTTCCAAACATAGAAAGAGAAGTTGACACACAGGTGCAGGAAACATATAGAACCCCCTTCAGACAAGACCAAAGAAGAGGTTCACCATGCCACATAATAATCAAGATGACTAATATAGAAGCTAAGGAAAGAATCCTAAAGGCAACAAAAGTTAAAGGTCAAGTAACATTTAGAGGCAAACCAATTAGAATCACTCCAGACCTCCCAAACCAAGTCATGAAAGCTAGGAGGGGCTGGAGTAACGTATTCCAAACTTTGAAACAAAATAACTTGCAGCCAAGATTCTCCTACACAGCAAAACTCTCTCAAAATGGATGGGGATATAAAAACCTTCCATGACAAACAGAAACTGAAAGCATTAATGACTTCCAAACCAACACTAGACAAAATACTCAGATTAACTACAAAGAAAAACTAACAAGTAAATGTCAGAACCAGAGAAACAATAATTTCCAGGAAGCAAACAACTAAGCAAAGAAGAACAAACACTACTACAAAAAGAAGTCAAAACTCAAAATGTTAGGAATTAAAGATCATCTCTCAATACTCACACAGAATATAAATGGTCTCAATTCCTCAATAAAAAGGTGCAAGGTGGCAAAATGGATCAAAACCCAGAACCCATCTATATGCTGCTTGCAAGAAACACACCTTGCATACAAAGATTCCCACAAACTAAAGGTGAAGGGCTGGAGTGAGGTAATTCATGCCAATGTAACTCGAAGACAAGTAGGAGTAGCAACTATGATATCGGATAAATTAGATTTCAAGCCTAAGCTCATCAAAAGGGACAAAGAAGGTCACTTTTTACTAGTAAAAGGAATAATCCAGCAAGAGGAAATAACAATTATCAACATCTATGCCCCAAATATAGGTGCAGCCACTTTCATAACACAAACTCTACATTATATAAAATCACACATAGATCCCAATACACTAATACTAGGAGACTTCAATACCCCTCTCACCTCACTAGACCAATCTTCAAAAAAAAAAAAATCAGTAAAAATGCTTCAGACCTAAATAATACCATAAACCAAATGGACCTGTTAGACACATACAAAATATTTCACCCAACTACAGCTGAATTCACATTTTTCTCAGCAGCCCATGGAACCTTCTCCAAAATAGACCACATTCTGGGCAACAAAGAGAGCACTGGCAAATTCAAAAAATGTAACATAATTCCATGCATCTTTTCAGACCACAATGGAGTGAAACTAGAAATCAACTCTAAGAAGACCCAGAGTAACCATGTAAACCCATGGAGAATGAACACCACATTGCTGAATGAAGAATGGGTCATAGAAGAAGTAAGGGGGTAAATTAAAAAAATTCCTACAAACCAATGAAAACAGAGACATAACATATCAAAAGCTCTGGGACACCTTAAAGGCAGTACTAAGAGGAAAATTTATAGCACTGAGTGCCCACATAAGAAGAATGGAAACTCACCAAATAAATAACCTAATGACACAGCTCAAAGCCCTTGAAAAACAAGAACAGTCCAACCCCAAAGTCAGTAGAAGACAGGAAATCATGAAAATCAGAGCAGAAATTAATGAAATAGAGAACAAAAAAACAATACAGAAAATCAACAAAACCAAAAGCTGGTTTCTTGAAAAAATAAACAAGATAGACAAAGCATTGGCCAACCTAACCAAAAGAAAGAGAGAATCAACCCAAATTACCAAAATAAGAGATGAAAAAGGCGATATTACCACCGACTATGCAGAAATACAGAGGATCATCAGAAACTATTTTGAAAAACTATACTCCAACAAAATGGAAAACCTGGAAGAAATTGACAATTTTTTAGATACATACAACCCTCCTACATTGAGTCAAGAAGATATAGAAAAGTCAAATCAACCAATAAAAATCAAAGAAATAGAAACAGCAATAAAAAGTGTACCATCGCCGGGCGTGGTGGCGCACGCTTGTAATCCCAGCATTCGGGAGGCTGAGACCAGAGGATCCGGGTTCGCGGCCAGCCTCAGCTACCTAGTGAGGCACTCCGCAACTTAGTGAGACTCGGTTTCAAAATAAAGAATAAAAAAAAAATAGGGCTGGGGGTGTAGCTCAGAGGTAGAGTGCCCCTGAGTTCAACCCCCAGTGCCGCAAAAAAAAAAAAAAAAAAGTTTACCATCAAACAAAAGCCAGGGCCAGATGATTTTCCAAGTAAATTTTGTAAAACATTTATGGAAGAACTAATCCCAATACTCCTCACACTATTCCGTGAATTAGAAAGAAAAAGGACCCTCCCAAACACTTCCTATGAAGCCAACATCACATTAATACCAAAGCCAAATAAAGACAGCTCAAGAAAAGAAAACCATAGGCCTATATCAGTGATGAACCTAGATGCAAAACTACTAAACAAAATACTAGCAATGCGCATTCAAAACCACATCAAGAAAATTATCCACCATTATCAAGACAGGTTCATCTCAGGGATGCAAGGCTGGTTCAACATATGAAAAACAATCCATGTAATTCATCACATAAACAGAATCAAAGACAAAAATCACATGATCATCTCAACTGATGCTGAAAAAGCATTTGACAGGATCCAATACCTATTCATGCTAAACGTACTGCAGAGAATTGGAATAGAAGGAACATACCTCAAAATCAGAGAGGCAATATACAATAGGCCTACAGCCAATATCATATTAAATGGAGAAAAACTGCAAGAGTCCTCCCTAAAAACAGAAACAAGACAAGGATGTCCATTATCACCTCTTCTGTTCAACATAGTACTTGAGACTCTAGCCAGAGCAATAATACAAGAGAAAGAAATCAAAGGGGTAAAAATAGGGAAAGAAGAACTAAAACTATCCCTCTTTGCAGATGACATGATATTTTACCTAGAAGACCCAATAAAGTCAGCCAAAAAAACTTATGCAACTGATTAACAAATTCAGCAAAGTGTCTGGATGCAAAATCAATCTTAAAAAATCAGACGCTTTCCTGTACGCAAACCATAAAACCACTGAAAAAGAAATCCAGAAAACAATTCCACTCACAACAGCACCCCAAAAATAAAATACTTAGGCATAAACCTAACCAAAGAGGTAAAAGGCCTCAATAAGTAAAATTACAAAAAGCTGAAAAAGAAATCGATGAAGACCTTAGAAGATGGAAAAATCTACCATGCTCTTGGATAGGCAGAATAAATATCATCAAAATGGCCATCCTCCCAAAAGTAATCTACAAATTCAATGCAATACCCATGAAATTACCAAGGTCACTCCTCACAGACATAGAAAAATCAGTCCTTAAATTCATCTGGAAAAACAGAAAGCCCAGGATAGCCAAAGTAGTTCTTAGCAATAAAAACCGTGGAGGGGGTATCACAATACCTGACTTCAAACTCTACTACAAAGCCACAGTAATAAAAAACAGCATGGTATTGCCACAAAAACAGACACACAGACCAATGGAGCAGAAGAGAAGATTTAGAAACAGACCCACATACTTACAGTCAACTTATTTTTGACAAAGGAGCCAAAAACATACACTGGAAAAAGGATAGCCTCTTTAACAAATGGTGTTGGCAAAACTGGTTAACCATATGCAGGAAAATGGAAATAAACCCCACTTTCTCATCATGCACAAGAGTCAATTCCAGGTGGACCAGAGACCTGGAAGTGTAGGGCCTGAGATGGCTGAAAAGCCCCTTACTCAGGTCTCGGGAGCAACGCAACCCCAATCAGTCACAAAGCCAGCTTCCTGATGCAATAGGCAAGAGGTTTATTGATAAGCCAGCATGCTGGGACCTAGTTCATCTAGCTCATGCAAGAGCAGAAAACTGAGTGTTGTGCCAGGGGAGAAGCCGGGTTTTTATGGGGTAGAGCCACTAACAGTACTTATATATGTGCTATTTTTAGATTGTTAGTTATACAATATATGAGATCATCAGTTACACAACAACATGTAAGATCAGAGGATGGCACAGAAGTTCACTTAAGGGTCGTTAATACATCATGTCTGTCAGAATATGGGCAAATACAGGTACATTTACTGGAACTGATGAGGAATGGAATCTTAGGGGGGTGAGTTGCGCACTTTTTCGAGAACAGCTTAACCGGGAGTTGACTCAGTGTTATCTTGTAAGAGAACATTTAGGGAGGGTCTGGATTCTTTTACTCTTAGATCTGGTTTATAGATTTTTAACTCCTTGCATTAGTCAGGCCAGAGACCTTGCAGCCACCTGAACAGGGCATTGGACCAAAACTCCAACACACATGCACAGGTAGAAACTTTCTCAACAAGACCTCAAAAGCACAAGCAACTCAAAAGAAGATCAATCCATGGGACTGCATTAAACTAAAGAGCTTCTGTGCAGCAAAGGAAACTATCAAGAACCTCAACAGATAACCCACAGCATGGGAGAAAATTTTTTCCAGCTACTCTTCTGATAGAGGACTAATATCTAGGATATACAGAGAACTCAAGAAAATCACAGCTAAGAAAACAAATAACCCAATCAAAAATGGGCAAAGGATCTAAATAGACACTTCACAAAAGAAGAAATACAAATGGCCAATAAATGTATGAGGAAATGTTCAACATCATTAGCAATCAGAGAGATGCAAATCAAAACTACCTTGAGATTTCACCTAACTCCAATCAGAATGGCAACTATCAAGAACACAAACAACAATAAATGCTGGCAAGGGTGTTTAGAAGTGGGAACCCTAATACATTGTGGTGCGATTGCAAATTAGTGCAACCACTGTGGAAAACTGTATGGAGGATCCTCAGACGAATAGGAATGATCCTACCATAGGATCCAGCAATACCTCTACTGGGTATCTACCCAAAAGAATGGAAACCAAACTATCAGACTGATGCATGTGTATCTATGTTTATAGCTGCACAATTTACAATTGCCAAACTATGGAACCAGCCAAGATGTCCATCAACAGATGAATGGATTACAAAACTATGGGATATGTACACAATGGAATTTTACTCAGGCATAAAGAAGAACAAAATCATGTTATTTGCAAGAAAATGGAAGGAACTGGAAAATATTATGTTAAGTGAGATTAGTAAGTCACAAAAAGTTAAAAATTGAATAGTCTCCCTAATATGTGGAAACTAGGGAGAAAATGGGACATAAGAGGGACTCCAGATGAAGGAGAATCCTTAGGTGAACAAAGAATTTGACTTAATGGAAGATGAAGGGGGGAGGGAGGATACCCTAATGAACATGATGTATCTTCATGAATACATCTAAATCAATCACTAAACTGACCTTGAGAAGGAGGGAGGAGGAGGGAGTGAGGTGGGAATTGGGGATGGGTTAAATGATAAATGTGTGCATGGATGTCTTTACCTATACTAGCTTGTACCTAACAAAAATGTGTGATTACAATGCACCAAATAAGGGAAAGATGGAAAACAAAAAAGATTTGTTAAAGTTACACCTGGAGATTTTGAATCTACATAATGTGGAAACCATTTCTACTAATCTGGCAGAAACAGCTAAGACATTTGTAGATCAGCTTCAAGCCTTGGTCATATCCTGGCCCTCATTTACCTCCTTGCTAGGAGGAGTTATTGTAGCAACAGCAATAGTCATTCTAGGTTTATGCATTCTACCACTCGTTGTATGCCTTGTGATCAATGCCTATGTTAGTATATGAGCAGATTTACATGGAATAAAAATGCAAGCACTGCCTCACACAGGGCCTGGTAGTCAATGACGGTTTCGATTTTCTCAGGGCAAATCAACCTAAGACAGTGCTGGTTGAATGACTCATCGAGACCCCATGATGGGTAAAATTAAGCACCTGGTTGGAAACAACCTAAGACAGGCACAGTCCTTCGTGCATTTTAAAGTAAAAATGGGGGAGTTGTGGGAGCCCAGCTGGGCCCTTTCCCCCTGGCAGTTGCTATCTGCATATATGAGCAATTATACTGACTCTTCTGCTATGGCTACATTGGCGTCTCCAAATTTGGAGATTGCCCCTAGGATGCGTAGATGAAAGACCCTCCTACTTCTTAGAAAGTAAATGTATTACCCTAAAGGAGTATGGTTTTATGACTCTAGAAAGTTTGCTTTACCAGGCTATGTTAAGAATGTGGGCTATATGTGTAAAACGAAGAAGTGGTGCTATTTGTGATTTGACAATGAATGATATGTCATAAATATCTATATAACCCTGTTGTACTCAAGAAATGTATAAAAAATTCCATGCTGAAAAAAATAAATAAATTAAAAAAAAAATAGAGTGAATGACAGGTAACAAAGGAACTCTGAACTATTTTTTGCAACTTCTTTTTAGTCTTTTAGGTATAGAGAAGGAGGAGGAGGGAGTGAAGTAGGATGTACAAAGAAATATACCAAGTTCTGTGTGCTTGTATATTTGTTTTACTTTGAATCTCACTATGATATATAATTACAATGTACAATAAAAAACATTAATCATATTTAAGAGATAAAATAATTAATATCAAGAACTCTCTAGATCCCACTACCAAGAAATAATTACTACTACAATTTTGGTGAGATTTTCCCTGATATTTTGGTATCTATTGAGCACCTTTTATATTCAAGGAACTCTATTGTATATTACCTCATCAATTCATCACAGTAGTCCACTGTGGCAGATACCATTATTATCCTCATTTTACACATGAGGAAAATAAATCTCAGAGAGATGAGATAGCAATCCAAACCATCCATCCAATGTATACATTTAACCCTTTTTCCTGCACTATATTAATTCTTCTAATGATTCCACCTTGATGAAACCTAACATGTCTTCTTCTAGGCACTAAAATGTGACCTTCTGGATCTTGAACTTCCTGTTCCACACTGCTTCCTTAATGATTCCCGTCAGGATGATTATATGCTAAAACTGCTTACTCGGGTTTACTTTCTGTTCTCTTAACTTTCCAAACTCTTCACATTTATTTTATTTTCTGTTGAGCTTTATTTTCCCAGATCCTTTCTGTGTCTTCACAAAATCAATGCCAAGAACACTTCACTTACAGAATTTTGCTATTTTTAGATTTATGAGTCTTTTTTGTGTACTGGGGACTGAACTCAGGGGCATTCTACTTCGGAGCTACACCCTCAGGCCTATTTTATTTTTTATTTGGTTCTCACTAAGTTGCTGAGGGCCTTGCTAAGTTGCTTAAGCAGGCCTCAAACCTGTGATCCTCCTGTCTCAGCATCCCAAGTACTGGTATTACAGGTGTTCACCACCATGCCTGATTTAAAATTACACCTTTAGTTTTATTAAAGCTTTTATGGCCTTCTGTGAATTTTGCCAGATTTATTTTATCTGAAGATGATGTAACTGGCTACATACAACCTGCCCCCCTTTTATCTTTTTATGCTACTTCTCCTAATTGCATACATTTCCGTAAGAGAGATGTGGCAGGCTATATACAAGGTAGCTTTTTCTTGCTCCATTACCAACTCAGTCTCTTCCCTTACCCTCTCGATGCTACATCGTTTCTTTTTCAGTTTCCTCAGTTCATATGGTATTTCATTTCTCTGCAATAGTTTGAAAAAATCATATACTAAAGCCTTTTCTTGATCCAGCTACAATTCACAGGCTTTGACATTTAAAGAGTTTCAGAGAAATTCTAGTTCTTTTCTGCCTATACCTTTATTGCCTTTTCTAGCAGCTTGAGGCACATGCATTCTGCCAGTCTCAGCACCTTCAGTCACTAGATTTCATGTGTCACCTTGATGACCATTTTTACTTCCTCCCAGGTGCCACTGAAAACAGCAGCCTTCAAAATTTTGCTGTAGCTGCTGTCCTCCAAAGTCTTGTTGAACTCAGCAGTAAAGCCAGTGAGGTTGGGAACATTTCATTTCTTCAACAACTAGATCCTACTGCTCACTTCTGGAGCTGCCATGTCAGCTTCTTCCTCTGCTCTCTTTCTTCTTTGATTGACACCTCCACAGAAGATTTTGCTCCAGAAACAATTCTGAAAGGAACTCCATAATCCAAGTGTCTCTTTGCACTACCAATCTGTCCAGTTTGACTATCAGGGCCAGCACCAGTCAATATTTTTTTTTTTACCCATTCTTGGATGTTCACAGGTATTATTTTGCTTCAGCTTGTTTGCCTTCATTTCTCCTTGCCTCTCTAGTAGCAACCTTTTTTTCTTTGATTTATGCTACTTTTCTTTTGTTCTTTCTCTGCTCTCCATTAAACAATCTGCATTTGGGATTTTTGTTTGTCTTTGTAAAACTATAGACTTGCCTCTTTCCCTTGAATGTCATTTTTCAGGTCACTTCTGTCACATGACAAAAGTGGCAAAAAGCTTCTGATAATTTATTCTGAGACAATAGTATCACATGTGCATGAATACACATGTATGTATGTACAGGATTTATCAATGTTAGCTTACTGGGCTACAGAACATTAAACCCTCATGAAAGGCACAATTTATATGCATTAAAAATAAAAGTGAAGCTGGGCACGGTGGTGCATGCTTGTAATCCCAGCACCTGGGAGGCTGAGACAGGAAGATCACAGGTTTGAAGCCAACCTCAGTAACTTAGCGAGGCCCTCAGCAACTTAGAAAGACCCTGTTTCAAAATAAAAAAATAAAATCAGTCTGGGAATGTAGCCTGAAAGTAGAATGCCTCTGGTTTCAATCCCTGGTACCACGAAAAGTGAATAAAAAAAATAACCTAAATATTTTTGAAAACCATATAATGGTGAAAGTGAGAACAGATTAATAATCATTGAAATAGGAGGGATTCAAGATGGTGTCTGAGTGAAACACCTTTCCCCAGATGCTGTGATTTCGAATCAAATTTGTCCAAAAAAACCCAGCTTCTTAACAGAAGGAAAAAAGCTACAAAAAAGGAGAATTTTAAACCACAACTAAATAAGACCCAGAAAGCTGATAGGAGAAGCAAAGGAGACCGCCGCACAGCGGCTGGGCACTCAGTGCTGGTCTGTGGAGCCAGGGAGTGGAGCCAGGACTTGGAGCTGTGGCAGTCAGCCAGACGCCAGGGTCTACAAACACCGCGGTGGTCCAGCGACCAGAACAAACGTGAAGTGAGCACCCCCAGGACTCCATGCCCTACCCAGGCAGGGATCTCCGCACCATCCACAGCGACCGGAACTCACGGGACGATCAGCGTAAGCTCCAGTGGGACCGCCCCAGCGCACCACTCCAGAGCCTGAAGGACCAACTGCATAGCAGAGCTTGAACCAGGATGGACTCAAATGCAACTTCTTGATGGAAGGAAAGAGGAGTAGAGTGGCATTGAACCCAGGAAAAATAAGGGAGCCAGCAGGCACCATGAACCATAGGTGCTGCAAACTGCTGTGCACTATCTTGCATGCCAGCCCCTCCCAACCAACGTCCTACCAGCTATCCAGGCCATCATTGATCTCTTGCACCCCAGCGACCAGAGGTGGAGCAAGCAACAAAGGAACTCCAAGCGGCAGGGATTCTTAACTTGGATTGCACCCCTGGAGTGCAGAGGCACATATACAAACGTCAGACTCAGCCACCCGCCCTTCTAGCGATTAGACAGGATCAGAAGTGCGGAAGAACCCAGTGTACATAGGGCATCTGAAAAGGCCCAGCATTTAGACTGCACTGCTGCCATCAGCAAAGGCAGAGAGAGAGACATAGACCCTGTGGAGAGCCCAGAGACATCAGCTAGCAGTGGGAGAAGCACCAATGAAACCCCCTGCCTGCACTGACAGGGCAAATACAAATGCCAGAGACACATTCGAAAATTTAAGCTTGGGACTTACAAACTAGCAGGGTGTTTGTTTATGTTGATTGTTGTTGTTTTTAGGTTTTGGGGGGGGGTTGGTGTTAAGTGTTACCTGTTTTTACTCTGTTTTTGTTTTGTATTCCCTTGATTTCTTTATGTTTGTTTGGATAATTACTTGCTTTGTTTTTACTTGCTTAGCTTGTTGAATCTCCTCCTTATCACTTTGAAAAGCTTCCCCCCCCTCCCCTCTATATTTCTCTCCTGAAAACTTTACCTCCTCTCTTTTCTCTTTCTTTTTTCCTGTCTCATATCAAGACAAACTCATACTACCACACTCAAAACTCTATATTGACTACCAGAATCTCCTGACATATCTACCATCTCTAATCTTTACAATATATCACCTCAACATACCCAACCGCTTATTCCACTGGAAGATATGCTCTGCTTTACCCTATTCCTGCATTCATCACTGTGACCTCTTACCCAACCTTTATCACTGACCACAACCTGTCCCTGTATATACCATCAGACACCTCTAAACCCCCACTGCAGAGATTGTATGAGAAAACTTGCAAGAGCAACAAAGATATAAATTTAAGAACAGGGGAACCATAGGAAGGAAAAATAACAAAGAAACAATGAGCAGCTACTACAACCCCTCAATAACAGATCTTACCAACCCAAAATGGCAGAGACTACCATAAGAACAATTCAGAGCTTTAATACTAGAAACAATACAGAATTTTCAGAAAGAATGTAGGGAGAGCTGGAAAGAAATAAGGGAACAAATAAACAAAGAATTTGATGACCTGAAAAGGAACCAAAGAGAAGCACTGAAGGGAGTGAAAGATGCAATAACCAAAATGAAGGCATCAGTAAAAACTATAAACAGCAGATTAGATCGCATGGAAACTAGAATATCACTCTTAGAGGATGACCATACCAAAAATGAATCTATAGTGAATAATTTAGAAAAAAAATACGACAGAATGAATTGGACATTGAAGAGATCTGGATAACTTTAAAAGAGCTAACCTAACAATAATAGGCATAGAAGAGGGATTAGAAGTTGAAAGCTATGGAATAAATAATCTCTTCAAAGAAGTAATATCAGAGAATTTTCCAAACATAGAAAGAGAAGTTGACACACAGGTACAGGAAACATACAAAACTCCCTCAAGACAAGACCAAAGAAGAGGTTCACCACGCCACATAATAATCAAGTTGAATAACGTAGAGGCTAAGGAGAGAATTCTAAAGACAACAAAAGTAAAAGGCCAAGTGACATTTAGAGGCAAACCAATTAGAATCAGTCCAGACCTCCCAAATCAAGTCAGGAGAGCCAGGAGAGGCTGGAGTAACATATTCCAAACTCTGAAAGAAAATAACTTGCAGCCAAGATTCTCATAACCAGCAAAACTAAATTGACTGGGATATAAAAACCTTCCATGACAAACAGAAACTGAAAGCATTTATGTCTTCCAAACCAGCACTAGAGAAACTACTTAAAGAGATTAACTACAAAGAAGAACTAATGAGGAAACGTCAGAAACAGAGAAACAAAAATTTCCAGGAAGCAAACAACTAAGCAAAGAAGAATAAACTCCACCAAAAACAGAAGTCAAAACTCAGAATGTTAGGAATTAAAAATCATCTCTCAATAACCACACTGAATATGAATGGTCTCAATTTCCCAATAAAAAGGCACAAGGTGGTAAAATGGATCAAAACCCAGAATCCATCAATATGCTGCCTGCAAGAAACACACCTTATAAGCAAAGACTCTCACAGACTAAAGGTGAAGGGCTGGAGTAAGATAATCCATGCCAATGGAACTCGAAGACAAGCAGGAGTAGCAACCATGATATAAGATAAATTAGACTTCAAGTCTAAGCTTATCAGAAGAGACAAACCAGGTCATTTTTTACTAGTAAAAGGAACAATCCAGCAAGAGGAAATAACAATTATCAACATCTATGCCCTAAACATAGGAGCAGCCACTTTCATAAAACAATCTCTGTATGATATAAAGACACACATAGATCCCAATATACTAATACTAGGAGACTGCAATACTCCTCTTACATCTCTAGATCATTCTCCTAAACAAAAGGTCAGTAGAGATGCCTCAGACCTAAAGAATACCATAAGCCAAATGGACCTGTTAGACACATATAGACTCTTTCACCCAACTACAGCTGAATTCACATTTTTCTCAGCAGTCCATGGAACCTTCTCCAAAATAGACCACATTCTGGGCCACAAAGAGAGCACTGGCAAATTCAAAAAATGTAACATAATTCCCTGCATGTTTTCAGACCACAATGGAGTGAAACTAGAAATAAATTCCAAGACGACCCAAAGTAACCATGTAACCACATGGAGACTAAACACCACATTGCTGAATGAAGATTGGGTCATAGAAGAAGTAAGAGGAGATATTAAAAAAATTCCTAGAAACCAATGAAAACAGAGACACAACATATCAAAACCTCTGGGACACCTTAAAGGCAGTACTAAGAGGAAAATTTATAGCACTGAGTGCCCACATAAAAAGAACAGAAAATCACCAAATAAATAACCAAATGACACAGCTCAAATATAACCTCCCTAAATTGAGTCAAGAAGATATAGAAAACTTAAACCAACCAATAACAATCAAAGAGATAGAAACAACAGAAAAGAGTTTACCATCAAACAAAAGCCCAGGGCCAGATGGTTTTTCAAGTGAATTTTATAAAACATTTATAGAAGAGCTAATCCCAATATTCCTCAAGACATTCTGGGAAATAGAAAGAAATGGGACCCTCCCAAACACTTTCTATGAAGCCAATATCACATTAATACCAAAGCCAAATAAAGACAGCTCAAGAAAAGAAAACTATAGGCCTATATCACTGATGAACCTAGATGCAAAACTGCTAAACAAAATACTAGCAATACGCATTCAAAACCACATCAAGAAAATTATCCACCATGACCAAGTCGGGTTCATCCCAGGAATGCAAGGCTGGTTTAACATTCGAAAAACAATCCATGTAATTCACCATATAAACAGAATCAAAAACAAAAATCCACATGATCATCTCAATTGATGCTGAAAAAGCATTTGACAAGATCCAACACCCATTCATGCTAAAAGTACTGCAGAGAATCGGAATAGCAAGAATGTACCTCAACATCATATAGGCAATATACAATAGGCCCACGGCCAATATCATATTAAATGGAGAGAAACTGCAAGAGTTCCCAGTAAAAACAGGAAGAAACACAATGATGTCCATTATCATCTCTTCTGTTCAACATAGTACTTCAGACTCTAGCCAGAGCAATAAGGCAAGAGAAGGAAATCAAAGGGGTAAAAATAGGGAAAGAAGAACTAAAATGATCCCTTTTTGCAGATGACATGATACTATATTTAGAAGACCCAAAAAAGTCAACCAAAAAACTTACAGAACTGATCAACAAATTCAGCAAAGTTTCCAGATACAAAATCAATCTTAAAAAATCAGAAGCTTTTCTGTATTCCAACCATAAATCCACCAAAAAATAAATTCAGAAAACAATTCAACTCACAATAGCACCCCAAAAAATAAAATACTTAGGGATAAACCTAACCAAGGAGGTAAAAGACCTCTATAAGGAAAACTATAAAAAGTTGAAGAAAGAAAACTATGAAGACCTTAGAAGATGGAAAAATCTACCATGCTCTTGCATAGGCAGAATAAATATCATCAAAATGGCCATCCTCCCAAAAGTAATCTACAAATTCAATGCAATGCCCATGAAATTACCAAGGACGCTCCTTACAGACATAGAAAAATCAGTCCTTAAATTCATTTGGAACAACAAAAAGCCCAGGATAGCCAAAGTAGTTCTTAGCAATAAAAACCATGCAGGAGGTATCAAAATACCTAACTTCAAACTCTACTACAAAGCCACAGTAATAAAAACAGCATGATATTGACACAAAAACAGACACACAGACCAATGGAGCAGAATAGAAGACTCAGAAACAGACCTACAGGCTTACAGTCAACTGATTTTGACAAAGGAGCCAAAAATATACACTGGAAAAAAGATAGCCTCTTTAACAAATGTTGTTGGCAAAACTGGTTAACCATGTGCAGGAAAATGGAAATAAACCCCACTTTCTCACCCAGTACAAGAGTCAACTCAAGATGGATCAAAGACCTGGAAGTCAGGCCAGAGACCTTGCAGCTACTTGAAGAAGGTATAGGATCAACACTTCAACACATAGACACAGGTAAAAACTTTCTCAACAAGACCCCAAAAGCACAAGCAGCTCAAAGGAAGATCAATACATGGGACTGCATTAAACTGAAGAGTTTCTGTGCAGCAAAGGAAACTATCAAGAACCTCAACAGAGAGCCTACAGAGTTGAAGAAGATTTTTGCCAGTTGCTCTTTGGATAGATGTCTAATATCTAGGACATACAGAGAACTCAAGAAACCCACAGCTAAGAAAACAAATAACCTAATCAAAAATGGGCAAAGAGGAGGAGGATCCAAGATGGCGACTGAGTGAACCGTCTTTTCACAAACGCCTTGATTTCGATCTAAATTTACCATAAAAAGATCTTTTCAACAGAAGGAAAAAAGCGAAATCTGAACCACAAACAAATAAAGAAGATCAAGAAAGCAGAGCGGGGACAAGAAAAGACGCCATAGCGCAGCAATCCGCGCAGACCCCCGCCGGCCCTGCTCTGCCGGGGCAGGCAGCAGCCGGGCTCAGCGCCGAGGAGGTAGGCTGTGGAAGGGCAGGACCAGGAGCCTTGGGGGCCACCCAGACACTGGGAACGGCGGGCGCCGGGACACAGCACCCCTGGCACCCGGCGCCGCACCCAGGCGGAGATCAGAACCGTGGGGCATTCAGCATGGGCACCCGCGGGTCTGGGTTCTGTCCCGGCGCATCGCTTCAGCGCGGAACTCCGACCGCCCAGAGCCTGAAGTGGGACGCAGTTTCTTGGCGGAGGCCTGGGCCTGAGGTGGGAGTGGAGGAGCTGAGTCCGGGAGGGGCAGGACGAGTCAGCGGGAGCCGGCGGGCCGTGAAGTGGCGGCCCACCATCCCCCCTGCTAGCCCTTCCCAACCAGCTACCCGCCATCTGGCCAGACTATCACCAGCCTGCGCCCCTCAGCAACCCGGGAAGGTCGAGCAGGCAGGTCAGCCTCCAGGGATGGAAAAGTGAGCCTGA
>PVLC010027310.1:0-21973 GCA_004027655.1 Graphiurus murinus
GAATTAAACCCAGGGGCCCCCTACCACCTAGATACATCCCCCATTCTATATATTTTTCAATTTTGAGACAGGATGTTGCTAAATTGCCCCAGGCTGGCCTGGAAGTTGCTATCTTTTGCCTCAGCCTCTGCAGTCCCTGGGATTACAGGCCTGCGCCACCACACCCAGCTCACCTTAAGGTTCTGGAATGATGTAGCAGGGAAGCTAAAATAAAGGAATCTTCTCTAGAACATGTAATGTAAATACATTTTTTTAAAGAGGAGCAAGAGCTCCTCAGTTTTTTAAATGTAAATACATTTTTTTAAAGAGGAGCAAGAGCTTCTTGTTGAGTAAGAGTAGGTTTGTACACTCAATTTATTGGACTGGAAAAGCGATACAAATCAAACAAGAGTTAACTTTATCATCCTAATAATTTAAGAGGTAAAGTAGAATTTTATCTTTCTTGTCAGAATTACATGCTGGTTAACTGTTTTCAATGTTAAACTTCTGTTCCCTCTTCTCTTACAAAGTCAGTAAGCAAATAACTATTAAAGGCAATAGCCAGGCTTGGTGGTACGTGCCTGCAATCTGAGTACTTGGGAGGCTGAGACAAGAGGATCACTGGTTTGAGGCCAGTCTTAGTAATTTAATGGGACTTTCAGCAACTTAGTGAAACCCTGTTTCAAAATAGTGTAGTTTGGAGGTAGAATGCCTCCAGATTCAATTTCTAATACCAAAATCAATCAATCAACCAATCAATCAATAAAAAGACGGCAAAATTACAGCTTAAAACACACACCCATAATTCCTTAAGATATATGGGGACTGAGCTGTAGCTTAGTGGTAGAGCTCTTGACTCATATGCATGAGGCCCTGAGTTCAATCCCCATCACTGCAAAAGAAAAAGATGATACGTGTCACACTAGCAGAGATCCAGAGATTCCCCCTCTCCTTGTGAGCTCCAGGTCACTCCTGATACCACCTCAGCAAGCTCTGCAGATGCACGGATCCCATGGAGATGAAGATGGCCTGAACCGACACATTATATTCATAATATTCCTCCAGTAACGCCTCTTCCTACCCCTCTCTCAACATACTCCTTAATCATAATCAACCAGCAATTTTTTTCCTTTCATCAAGTCTCTGAGTCCTAACCATTCCATCAATTCTTAGCATTGGTTTTATTAAATCAGTACATACTTTATAAAAGTATGTGTCTCATTTGGATGCCAATGACAATATCTTCTCGACACTGCCCACGGTAGACAGAAGTTAATACACTCGGGGGAAGGACTCCTAAATCATACTGTGTATTCTGTATACTCAGCCAAAAGAAAAGAAGAATTTAATTCCTGCACATCATCTTTCCCTGTGTCTCAGGAGCCTGACACCTTCTTCAATCACCTAACTAATGTGCGGAAAGAATGAAAACTCTTTGAGAACTCAGTGACCCAGAAAGTTAAAAACCAAAAATTATGAAGCATCAAATGACATGCTATTTATCATTTTTCTTCTACATAAAATCCACTACTTACAGATTCTGCTTAGTGGCTATATATAAAAGATTCTGTGGATGGGTGGTTTATGTGATTTTTAAAAAGGTATATAAATATAAGTACATACAAGATATTTTGTTATCAAGTTATGATTTGCTTATTAAAGGAGCCTGAGAAGATAAGAGATAAGTAGAAACAAATCTGTGATTCATTCATGTTTCTAAATTCAAACACAACCTCTCCTATGAATCTTTGGAAATCATAATTTTACCTCTATGTCAAATAAATAATTTTATTCTGCATACCTTATTTAAAGCAATTTTCTTTTTGTAATATATTTTAATTGTGAATAGTTTTAAAATATAGAAAATAAGCCAGGAGTGGTGGCAGTACTAGGGAGGCTAAGACAAGAGGCTTACAGGTTCAAGGCCAGCCTCAGCCACTTAGCAAGACCCTGTTTCAAAACCTAAAAAAGAAAAAGGGTTGGGGTGTATATCAGAGATAGAGTGCCCCAGAGGTCAATTTCTAGTACCAAAACAAACAAGCAAACAAATAGGAAAAAATATATAACATATTTTCCCCATCATTGTATAATCTGAAATCTACTCAGAGTAGAACAGAGTGGTAGATGCACAGCTGTGGAGTGGATAGATGTGGGCTCATCAGCTACATGTGTCTCCCTCTGTACTTTCCTCACTTGTTTCCCTATTGATTGAATGGCTGACTTTCTTCTGAGTGCATGAACTCCCAGCATGAAGTTAGCAGTTTTATCCAATGTGATACCAGGGAAGTGGTGTGGGACTTAAGTCTCAGTTAGTGTGGAGGTTGGGGATGGGGGGTGGTTCTAAGTCACTCACAGTTTATTTAATCCTAACTAATATATTTGCTTTCAGTACCAAATAACAAATAATAAGTGATCCCTTTTAAGACAAAGCCAGAAAGTTTCAGCCTTGAATCCAGCAATATCCTTCTTTATACAACTATTTTTTTCCCTTTCACTGCTTAGGATTCTTGGGTGTATATTCAGAAGTACAAATATTGGGTCCATATTAGTGAAGTAAATTGTGCTTTTTCTGAGATAGTAGAGAAGTTACATGTAAATCAGAAAATGAGACTCCTCACAATTTCATAAGCAAGTAGATCGGGCTGCACAAAAAGATTTTTAGCTTTTGGGGATCACTAACACATCCAAACAGATTCTGAGACATGTTCATTTTCCCATGATTCTAAAACTTTCATTTCATATCAATAGAAATCAACGTGGCTTAATGGAAAATTTCTTGAACTTGCCTTGCTGCTAACAAACGTGTAACTTTTGCACCTTATCTCTGTGACTCCACTCACCACCTGTAAAATGGGGGGTAATTGAAATGACCTACCTGTCTGAAAAAAGAAAATACTTGGAGAAAATCTTTGGAAATTTTAAGAAAACAATAAAATGTAAGATATGGTTATCAGGAGGGGTTGTTCCACATGCCTATAATCCTAGTACTTGGGAGGCTGAGACAGGAGGATCACAGGTTTGAGACCAGCTTCAGCAATTTGTTGAGATTCTCAGTAACCTAGTGAGATACTATTTCAAAACAAAACAAACGAACAAAATGAAAAGGGCTGAGGGTGTAGCTCAGAGGTAGAATGCCTCTGGATTCAATACCCAGCATCACAAAAAAGTAAAGCAGCCAGGCATGGTGGCGCACGCCTGTAATCCCAGCATTTGGGAGGCTGAGACCAGAGGATCCAGGTTCGAGGCCAGCCTCAGCTACCTAGTGAGGCACTCCGCAACTTAGTGAGACCCTGTTTCAAAATAAAGAATAAAAAATAGGGCTGGGGGTGTAGCTCGGAGGTAGAATGGCCCTAAGTTCAATCCCCAGTACGGAAAAAAAAAAAAAAAAAAAAAAAAAAGTAAAACATATAATTTTCTAAGGAAAAGATCTAGGATAGGAAGAAATGCTTTTAATTTAATAAAGCAAACAATTCTGTATTCAGATATAGCTCTTAGTTCTTAAATTATATCATTTAGTCTTCACACTAAACTAAGGAGAAAAATACCATTATTATGTCCATTTTTTTTTACAGATGAAGAAACTGAGGCATAGAGAAGTTAAACGTCTCTTTCCTTCGGTCATTATGGATTTGAATCTACACAGTGTGGTTCCAGAAGTCTTGAGCTAAATTACAATGCTACACTGTCTGTTTTGTTAAAAAACAAAAAAACAAAAACAAACAAACAAAAAAACCAAACCTATTAAGGGGTGGGGGTGTGACTCAGAACTCAAAAAAGCAATTTGCCTAAAGGATCAATCTGAAAAAGAAAAAAAATTAGCTGGAAATGGTGGCGCATTCCTGTAATCCTAGTTCTTGGGAGGCTGAGATAGGAGGATTGCAGGTTTGAGGCCAACCTCGGCAATTTAGTGAGACTTTGTTTCAAAAATTAAAAAGGGTTAGGGGTATAGCTCGGAGGTAAAATGCCTTTGGGTTCAATACCCAGTACAAAAAAAAAAATCATTAAGATAACCCTCTTTCCTAATACCTTGATGCCAAATCAGAGAACTCTGACCTGAGACGCCATCAGTGTAACTCACACTTTCCTTTGCTCTGGATAGTGAGTCCTGACATGGAGCAGAGTATCAGACACAGCTAGCTTTCTCTTTTGTGGTTTGGAGTGTTTAGGTTTGTATTTATGTCCAGTTCTACATGTCATCAGACACACTCAGAACTAAAGAAAAAGAAGCAATCAGCACTATTTCTAGGAGAAATTGTGGAGCAGTCTTTTGACGTGCTCAGTACATCCTAATGTACTCCTTCCTAACAGCTCTGTCTTCCTGCTGCCCTCCCTGCTCTTCATTTTCCTTTTCTGTGTTTCTACTCCAGCCTGCTGGCCTTGGTACTGCCTGCTATGCAGAACCTGTTCTTCCTCACTAAAAACCTAATCTCAATTAATTTTCTCTAATCAATGGATTCATTGATCATCGAAGGTGTTAATAACAGAAATGAAGCTTTCTGCTGACTTTATTCCCAGAGATATGTACATTTTAACATAAAGTAGGTGGTAGCTTAATTTGCTGACACAAAATTTTAACCATTCACAGAACCTGGTGGGTGAGGAAGAATTGTTGGGTGGGATATGCTGCAACCCTCAAATCATGCCGACTGAGCTTACTCTGTGTCAAAGGAAAGCAAGTAAGAGAACGGGGGATGGAGGAGAAGGGGGAAAAGCATCCTTGGTGGATAGGGTTACTCTGGTTTTCTTCAGGAGAGCAGGTTCCAGCTCTCCAAGCCCCAGTGCAGCTGGGGGGCCCGTGACCAAACAGACACTGGTATCTGCTCTGTGTCACTCACGTGGGCGCTTCCTCTCCCTCCTGGTCACTTCTCTTCTTCCTTTCCTGAATTGGAGACATGAGACAAAAGCAGCAGCGGCAGCTGTGTGTTGACAGCAGAGAGGGCAGGCTGAATCAATCCTGCACATCTTGGTTTTGACATTCTCAAACCACTAATCCACACCAGCAAGGCCTACCTCTGGGTGTGGAATTATGCTGGGAAAAATAGGTCTTTTATTTGTGTAAGCTATTCTTTTTCTGTTTCTTATAGCAGAAAACAATTCTTTTTTTTCATTTCCTTTTTTCTTCCTTTGAGGTACTGGGGGGGTTGAACCCTGGGCTTGCACATACTAGGCAAGCACTCTACCACTGAGCTATGTCCCTAGCCCACAATTTTTAATCAGAAAGACTCCTGTCTGAGAAAGGGTAAAAGCACTTTAAATAGCCTTCAGTGAGTACCTCACACTTTCTTTGTCTTAAAATACCTAAGATACCTCATCTACTATTTATTAAACATCCTTTGCATACAAGATGTTTTACCAGTAACACCGAGTTCTTATCTGTGACATGAAGAAGGCATTAGGCATTATAAGCATCTACCTTATAATACCTTATGCTATAGAAGGAGGAGATGAGGCTCAGGAGCTTGAGCCATTTGCTTGAAGTCATGAAGTGAGTAAATGGAGGGGTTGTGAATAAGCTTTGGGCCTTTTCCCAAAGGGTATGTATGTTTTTTTTCTATTTAGCTTTCCTGTCTCATCTCTTGTGTAAGAATACATCATTCCTCACTCACTTGATCCCTATATACTTCACAGGGACATCACACAGGATTCTATTCCAGTGGGTGCATGCTGGGGTTAAAGGAATTTTCTGAAACACTGGAAACATGTCTTACAATTAAATATGATTTTATCAAATTCTCAGGGTTTGCAATAAAAGTGGCCTACATTCATGGAAAATGTGTGAGACTCATGGGTAGTGCTACAATAGACCCTAAAGTTTGTGTAATATTTTGGAGAAGCCAACAGGGAAGATGCAGGATAGAGGTGTAGAAATCTAAATGTCAAGGAGCCTTAGAACAAAATGGGCATTGTCGCCCCTTTGTAACTCTTCAGCATAACTTCCTTACATGAACATCCATTATATTCTACCTCTCCAACATCTGGCAAGGATCAGGTGAAGGAATGAAAACTGAGGCATAAATACGTTGTCATTCTTAAAAAAAAGAAAAAAGGACAAAACAAAAACAAAGTGCATACTGTCTTTGCAAATATGCTGCAAAAGTCTTAACTTTTTTTTTTTTTTTTTTTTTTTTTTTTTGCGGTACTGGAACCCAGGGGCATTCTACCTCCAAGCTATACTCCCAGCCCTATTTTTTATTTTGAATCAGGGTCTCTCTAAGTTGCAGAGGGCCTCACTAGGTAGCTGAGGCTGGCCGCGAACCCAGATCCTTCGGTCTCAGCCTCCCAAATGCTGGGATTACAAGCGTGCACCACCACGCCTGGCAAGTCTTAACATTTTGATCAGTCATTTCACTCGATTTATCCAGAGGAAATGATTATTGACACGAGCAAAGATTTAAAGTAAAGATGGTGTTTGCAGTATAGTTCATATTAATTAATATAGTGAAAAACCTGAATCTAAAATTTTGAATCATTAGATTTGAATAATAATATTGAATATTTGATTAGTTTGGCAATAATAAAATATTATGCATCTAACATGGCATAATCTTATAGTGCTCTGTATTGCTGGTAAGGTAGTATGTGCTGTATGATTTCACATTTAAAAATAAAATAAATGCACATTTGTGTATCAAAATATGTGCAGTGATGCACACCTATAATCACAGTACATGGGGAGATGGCGGGTTTGAGTCTAATGGGTGGTAATTTAGTAAGACTGTTTCAAAATAAAAAATAAAAAGATCTGGGAATGTAATTCAGAGATAGGACCCCTGGGTTCAATCCCCAGTACCACAAAAACAAAGCAAAACAGAGGAATCTATGACATATGCAAATGGTGGTCATCTTTGTCGATTGACGTTTCAGGAATTTTTTTGCTTCTTTTGGTTACAAACATTTGTTCTAAGAGAAAAAAGTAAAAATGATTTTTAAAAAGCATAAAAAGCTTTGCACATACAAACCACACAACAAAACCTGAACAGCTCACTCCTTTCCTCCTTTCTACAAATACATGTCAGAAGACCGTTATTTAATTTGGGTTAATAGAAGGCATTTTTTCCCCCCTAAAGTTCCTGGACACATAGGAGGGTGATGCCTCTCCCTGAATTGATCCTGGTTGGAAGGTGTGATTATCATGTTCTAAGCAGCTGCAGAACCACATGGTTAGTCTCCAATGAAGGGAGGTTGTCCTTTTAGAAACCCCTGAAAGAACACAACACAATAATTTTTTTTTTTTTTTGCAGTACTGGGGGTTGAACCCAGGGGCATTTTACCTCTGAGCTACACCCCCAGACCTATTTTTTTTATTCTTTATTTTGAAACAGGGTCTCACTAAATTGTGGAGGGCCTCACTAGGTAGCTGAGGCTGGCCTCGAACCTGGATCCTCCAATCTCAGCCTCCCAAATACTGGGATTACAAGCGTGCACTACCACGCTCGGCTAACACAATAATTTTGAACAACCATCTCTAAGACACTAATACTTCAGGAGATGAAGAGTTGGCAAGAAATGTGTACTGGCAGGAGGTGAAGAGTGCCAAACGCCAACCCAAGATTGAACAGGGATTGTTGAAGGACAGGGGAGAGTTAGATATAGGCTGTCACTGTTCATATTTTTTAATTAAATAATAAACAATACATTATTAATATTTTAAGTAAGGAGAGAGTACCAGAATAAAATGCATTTGTCCTGGTTTCTTTTTATCATCTCACTTTCTCTTTACCATGTCAATATCTAAAGCATATCTGTATATCCCACATAACCGGCCACAAGCATATCTGCAAGTAAACAACATTGTAGAGATAGCAAGACGAAAGTTTTGTGAAAGTTAATACTGGATAGAGAATTTTCAGTTTGTTGTCTTCAACCCAAATTTAATATTTTGGGGTTTTGGTACTTACAAGCTTGACAAATCAACTTTCTGTTCTTGAGTTAAAGGCAAATAAAAAGCATTCAGAAAACTTTATGAACATCAAATGTCAATTGCAACACAAGATTTTGATACAACTGTAAGTAAATCTGAAACATATGGATTGAATTTTCCTTGCAATATTCTAGTGTTTGGAAGGAAAAATCTGTGCAAAAAAATGTGTTGTAGGTTTTCTGAAACCCCTCAATTTGAAAAAACATTTTTATTTATTTAGATTTAGAGATGGGATAATCATTTTGCACCCTAGGAAACTTAATAAAGTACCAAATTCAGTTTGGCACAGTATAGAACCTATAGGAGAGAATCCTCCTTTTTATGTTGTACTTGACTGTTTTATACATTTAAAGTATGGAGACTAATCAGTGGAGGTAGAGTCAAGAGATTTCTTTCTGGGTCTCTAACTACCCCACATAATCTCCATCTACGTCCCTCTAAGTCATCTCCAATAAACTTACACTCTAAACAAATAGAATGTGAAGGCAACCATACACCTAAGTAAAAACCCTAAGGTTTCTAGGAAAACTAAGCCTCTCAAAAATCCCCTCCTCCAGAAATTCTTGAGTCTTTATTGAGTTAAATACATAGAAACATGGAAGGACTCTTCTGATTTTGCTTTCTTATTTTGGGATCATATCTCACACCTTTGTCTTTAAGCTTGATTTGTCCATGTCCCCACAGTTCACACCTGTCTTTGGCTCTGCTGGGCTGTGGAGTTTCACAGAAGATGACAGGAAGGAGGACAAATGGGCTAAAATAAACTTTAGAGGACAGTCCCATTGCTATGGGCCTCTGATCTCTGGTTGTCATCTATAGGGCTGTCCTTCAAAGACATTGATTTACTGCTGCATTTTAGAAAGATCTCCTCTCCTGGGTTAGGAGTCTTTGCCAAGTTAGAGATGCAGCCAGGGGGATCGGTTTAGGATCTTTTTTTTTTTTCTTTTCAAAAAATGCAAAATCATTACACAAACATAAAACTAAGAAAGTGTCAGCCTTTGGTTTAGGCACCCTTGGCATTTATTGTGTCTTTCTCAGTGTATAAGTTAGAGGAAGTACCTTCAATTTTGAATCTCATTGTCCTCCTTTGTAAATATGGAGACAACAGTACTTCTTTCCCTAGACCATTTCAAGAATTAATTAAATAAACCTGGGGTGGTGGTACACACCTGTAATCCCAGCTATGGAGAAGCTAAGGCAGGAGGATCACAATTTCTGAGTCCAGTCTGGGCAACTTAAGAAAACCCTATCTTAAAGATAAAAATTTAAAAGGGTTAATGATATAGCTCAGTGGCAGGATGTTCCTGGATTCAATTCCCTATATGGCAAAAAAAAAAATCAATGAAATAGAATAAACTTTTAACCTGACAGAGTGTTTTGCACATAGCAGAAGCTCAATGCATATTACTTTCTCCTCCTCATTTTTCCTAATATGCTGATAACTACAGTCCATGGTATTTTTGTTTAAATCATGAAATCAGACAAATGATCAAAAACAAATAAAACACAAATCATTCAAATAATAAAAAAACTCAACAACTATTCTTAAAAATTCTCTAATTTCTGATGTCCAGGACTATAGAGTGATTATAAGACATATACCAATTTAAGATTTCTACTCTGAAATCATTTCCAATATTTTTATTTTCTCTTCCACAAATTGTGAAACTATTGATTGATAATTATAAAATGAAAAAGAGATCTGCCTAAAGTTAATAAGCACTAAAGATAAAAAAAAAACTCATGTGAATTCAATTATAATTTTTTAAGGAAGATGCATATCTTAATTTTTGTACACTGCATATAAAAAATAGTATATTTATTTTCTCAAGACCCTAAATTTATTACAAAACTTAAAGACTCTTGTTTTTCTGTCTTTTCTTTTTCTTTTTTCTATCAGGTATTACTAGCTTGAAAGATACTTGCTCTTAGCAGGCATTGGGGACTAGGTAAAAAAAAAAAAAAAAATTAGCCAAGAGAAAGCAATGATTCTGATTAAGTAAATTCCATTGAACTCTTTCTAGTAAGCATTATTCAGGTCATGAATGCTAATTTGTCCTGCAGGGGGCTGTGGGTAATTACCCAGAAAAACTATCAGCTTTATTGAGCTGCTACAAAACAGTATTACTGAATGGTACACTGTAAAGGAAGACAACCTTGATATGTACTCACAGAAGAAGGTATTTTGCTTTCCCCTACTGGGAAGATTTTATAGCCTAGATAGAAACAATAATAAATGGCATATTGGTTAAAAAAAAAAAAAAAAGAAAAGAAAAAAAAAGCTGCATCAGTGTCACTTCCTGTTTAGTAGTCAAATAAAATTCCTGATATTCAAAGATATGTATCTGAGAAGTGCCACCAAGATACTCGAACAATTTTAGCTTTCCACATATTTAAAATTGTGTAGAATCAGAACCATCTTAAAAATGAAGCAAATATGGCACATTGGCTGCATTCCAGCAATGACACAGAACTGCTGATGTTACTAAAATCTAGATAATTTAGTCCCATATGGGAATCCATACCACAATTATATTGTCCCTGCTCTGACACAGTCCTGATTTTGCACTTCTTTAAGCCTGGCTTTTTATAATTTTAATTCCCTTCACCAATAAAGCAATTTGCATTCACATAGTCTTTCTGGCTAAGAAAGAAAAAAGAAATCTGTTACATGACCTTGGTCTCTTTACAGTTGATTACAAGGAAACAAACTCTTCAACTACTCCATTCTCTTTTCTTTTCTTTTTTTTTAAAATTGATGTGAAACATCACATTATAAACTGTAGAAGACAGTACACAGCAGGTGGGAAGCTCATAATAAATTGTGGACATGCTTAAGATCTCCTCATTTGCTTATTTAGCACGATGAGGTCAAACCCATCCTAAGTTCTCAAAGACATGTATCGTGGACAACACTCAGATATTAAAAAGATAGCATTACCCATAGAGGGAGAAACACAGACGGCCAGGGATGAAGCTCCGTGGTAGCATGCTCGTAAAGCCTGAGCGAGGTCCTGGGTTCAATTTCCAGCACCACAAGAAACAAACAACAACAAACCGGAAGAAGCTATTATAAAATATTAATATTCAAAATGGCAGCCGGGCGTGGTGGCACACGCTTGTAATCCCAGCATTTGGGAGGCTGAGACTGCAGGATCTGGGTTTGAGGCCAGCCTCAGCTACCTAGTGAGGCACTCCACAACTTAATGAGACCCGGTTTCAAAATAAAAAGAATAAAAAATAGGGCTGGGGGTATAGCTCAGAGGTAGAATGCCCCTGGGTTCAAACCCCAGTACTGCAAAAAAAAAAGATTCAAAATGGCGTTTTTTAAATTCCCTACCTTTTGCTGAAATAATTTGAAAAATGAGCTTGGTTGATTCACTAAGGCCTATCCTGGCACTTCATAAATATTTAATAAAAAAATAATAACTTCCAGAACATTGTTTTCTCTATAATTTGGTCCAAATAGTGCCAAAATCAAATATTCACGTGAGACATGTTTTTTTTTTTAAGTCACCTTGCTTGCCTTAAAAGGCAAAGCAATGCATAAGAAACATGTGGAAAGTATAATCATATCAAACAATTAAACTCTGATGGAAAAAGTGAGATTAATTTAAAAAAAAAATCTCTTGGCCACCTCCTTTCCCTACACAAAGAAAAGTGCAAGTTACCTATAATTATTAACAGCAATCCTCTTAGAAAACTGGAATGTAGAAGAAGCAATCCTAGACCTCTTTAATCATTCCTACATTGAAAAGTCTTTTCTCTTCTTTAGTTATGGTCTTAATTGAGAGGAAGACAACATACCCTAGGGTACCAGTGGCATTTTGACTGTCTATGATTATTAATTTTAGGATGATTTTATTCTTTGTTAGAAGATCAAGTAACAGTATCTGGCTGTAGCTCAGTTATTTCATATTGTTTTAGACATAATATGAATTTTACTTTGAGGAGTAGAAATTTATTTCATTTATCAAAAGAGTTTTTTCCCAAGATCAGAAATATCTTAATGTAGTCTGTGTAACATTCACATTCAACACTAAGATATAGTTAAACTGTGAAGCTTGATTGTATTCTGAGTTAATGTGATTAAGCTTGTAGGACATGCTCTTCATTTACTTTCTGATGAAAACTTGTGTGAACTTGTATATACTCACATATTAAACCAAGAAGGCTATATTTTCCCTTGTCAAATAGTTTTTTTTTTTTTAAGGAACCTGAAAAAGGTACTGACTATGAAAAAAGACAACACAATAATGGATAGTTCAAACTGTTCATGTGTACTAATAAAGAAATACACTAAAGTATTTTTCAGTCTTTCTACACCTTGACAATGACAAAAAGGACCCAACAGAGCTCCCCCCTCCCCAGGGGACTAAAAGCAGTTCTCAGTTTTCACTGTAACTATAACCTATGTCTAATAGTCGCCTTTCTGTGGATTAAAAAAAATAATAAAAATCAATACTATCACCAATGCATATCTTTACTATTTCTAGCCTTGAGAATATAAAATTGTTTTTTATCATGGCTCATTTTAAGGGAAAATGAGTACCATATGTATTTCATATGCAGTATTAAAGAGTTTGAATGAGTGTGTTTGTCAGGTTAACACTTCTGGTTCTAATAAGGAATTTTGCTTTTCAGCCTTCTTTTCATTACTCACCTAGGACCTAATCTACCATCCTTACTCTGAAAAAAAATTCCCTCCAGTCTTTGAAATTGGGCCACTGGGGTACTTGCGTGTTCCTGTCAAATCTGCTCTAAACTAGAGGATATGCACCTGAGAAATATTATTATTATATTCAGCTTTCACATTATCATTATCGCTCTGAACACAGCTAGCTCTGTAAGTAATAATTATTAACACGAATGTTAGTTCAGTCTAATTTAGTTCATTAGCAGGATAACGCCTTTGATTTCTAAAGAGGCATCATGACACTTTAATCAGCGGGTAGGACCAGCCTGTTTATTACCATCATTCATTTAACTTTTTCTCCCAACAGCAGTGTTTGTTGGATGAGCCTAAACTAAATATATAAAAAAGTGCCACCAACGTTCTTTTCTGGTCTTGCCTGTATTCAGCGAAAGACTCGGATGTGTCCTTTCATCTGTCACCCAGGAATTCCCTCTGTTGGACAGACTTGGGAGGATTAAGAAAGCTGTCCTGAGCATGTATTTCACTAAATCCTCGCATACCATTCAGAGAGGTTGCTGCCTGAACAAGTTCCTCCTGTTTGCACACAAGGAATGGCTGGTGCGAACGATTCAATAGAGAGGCTGCCTGGCACAGCAGCCAGGGTGTCAGCACAGCTCCGTGCCAGTTGTTGTTAATCCATTTGCTTTACATACAAGATGGAAAATAGGGCTTTGTTACTTGAACTAGTTCTCGGGGCTGTGCGTAAAGGGGTCTTTTTTTTTTCATTCACATCTTTTAACAGTTTCTAACATCATCATGCTTCCTGTTAGGAACCGGGTAATATGATTTCTACCATAATACAGACAGGCACCAGGTTCACAGCAAATTCATACCAACTGTCTGTCAAAATGCTGTATATTCCACATCAGTTACAAAATGTGTATCTGAACAGGGCAAGAGGTCAATTCTATGGATGTGGCAGGCGGTAAGAGGAATGTGGTGGGGGAGTCGTTTTGTGACCATGTCACTTACGTTTGTGGTTTTTTTTTTTCCCCCTAAATGGTCTCCTGTGAAAGCAAGACAATACACCTTGAACAGAATGAGAGCTCCATTGTCGCCAGGAGAAGAAGCAAAGGCTCCTGGACCCTAAGATGAAGTTAATGGGGTGTTGGAATTAGCAGCAGGCTTGTTGGCTTTCTATGTCTTTGTGCATCGATCCCCAATTCATTCTGGCAGGTGAAGTATTCCATTACTCTAGATTTTAATCATTCCAAAAGACAGGGATTTGATACACAAGGAATGTGGCAGCAGTTGAAACTAAGGAGGAAGCAGAGCGACTTTAATCAAAATGTGATTTTAGCATGAGAAGAGGGGCCAGGGAGCTATGATACTGCATACATTAAAAGATGGGTGAGCCAGTCCATCAGTGGATTAACCATTTTGTGAATCCAGCCTGAAGAACAAGGGCACGTGGGCTGGCAGCTGTTTGAACCAAGTCCTAAAGCCATTTTCAAACAAAGAATGTATATTCTCATTGAATATTTCACTTTCTAAAGGTTATGTCAGAGGTGCAGGTGAAAGATAAATGAAGGACCAGTGTTGGTAACATGCCCTGTGAGACTGTGGTATGCAGCTACATTGCCTGTTATGTCTTCTTTAGAAAGCTGGCAGGGCCAGTATCATAGGTGTGCAACTTATGTAACATGGGTGTACAACAGCTTCAGATCAGTAAGGCCAAGCCCCAGCTTCCATACTCTGCTGTCACTATCTTGAAATGCATAACAATTTTCTGTGTGTGTGTGTGTGTGTGTGTGTGTGTGTGTGTGTGTGCGTGTGTGTGGATTACTAGAGATTAAACACAGAGGTATTCTACCTCTGAGCTACACCCTTGACCCTATTCTATTTTTTATGGTGAAACAGGGTCTCACTAAGTTACTAAGGGTCTCACTACGTTGCTGAGGCTAGCCTGGAACCTGTGATTCTTCTGTCTTGTACTGAGATTACGGGTGTGAGCCACTGTGCCCAGCTAAAACAATTTTATCTTTGAACTTGTGTTTTGCACGTGAAGACACATGCAGTCTATGCGCATTATGCCTTGCCTCCTCATCCAAGAATAACTTTGTGATGCCTCATGAGCACATAATCCTGGTGGACCCACCATGAGTGAGAGGCTAATGAGTCTCAAAGTGAGTCCAAAGTAAGTGTACTATTACTATTTCTGTGACTGAGGTAGAGGTGATGATGATAACGCAGGAAGAAGCTAAAGATAAGGTGACACATGGCTTTGTTTCCTTTCAGGCCTGCCTTACTCATCAGGACAATAGTGAGGACAGAACACGTATGTATCAAGAAGGGAAACAAAAGCAATCAAGTTAGTATTTCCACTGTTCTGGCGAGAAGAAAATGCATATGTATTACAAGCTACAAAAGAATTTGGTAATTTCAGTGATTCCATGTGACTGAAATGCTCATATTTGCGTTTAAAATTTGTGTTGCACAATATACAATTGAATGGTACAATTCTTGCTAATAATCTGTGGTTTTTCTTGGACATTAAATAGCAAATAAACATCAGAACAAGAAAGAGATAGCAGAGGAAAGGAGAAAGATGTTTTATATCTCCAGACCTTTAAAGTCATTTTCACTGCTTTTTGAACAGGGGATTTATATTTTTTTTAAAAAAATTTTTTTAACCTAACAAACTGTAGCTGGCTCAGAGAGTGGGCAGTATTTCTGGCAGGAGAATGCAAGCAGGAGGCATCCCTAGGTAGCATAAAGTAGCATACACTTCCCACCTTTTCTAAATTATTTTATCTCTGATATCTCAATGACAACTAGAGTAAATGGAGCCCCTTCTTATGATATCAGGAATTGAATCAGAGAGCAAACCTGTCAGTCCCCTATCATTGTTCCGCTCAACATAGCTCGGCGGCTTGATGAATCCCTTTCTGGTTCTGACAAATGATATATGACCAGCTGCTCCCATGAGCGGTCTCCCTCCTGAGCAGCAAGATAAATGGCCACCAAATACTGAGAAATGGAGGGCTGGAGAGTAACACACTAGCTTCCACAACACGTGGCCACCAAGGAGAATGTCACTAATTAGAGGCCAAGAAGCAAACAATTTGTAAATGAATTAGTAAATGAAAAATACCCTAGAGGCTCCAAAGAGTTAATTTGTTTTTACAAGATGAGCAACTTCCCCATCTGCACGGGTAAAATCAATCCCTTATTAGGATTGCTTAATGCCATGGGCACCATGTAGAACTTCTTCTCAGTATTAAGCTCGGAGGACACCATTCTCTAGGGGACAGTTTGTTCTCATATCACCATGGGACTTCCATGGGTCCCCTGGCAACTGACCCAATCAGCCCATCTCACCTGGCCTCAGGTGTTGTTCAATCAGAGAAGCCTTCCCTAAAACAACACTCTTTTTAAACCCTTGCTAATTGTTTTCCTAAGAGACAATGTCTTGCTATGTTGCCCAAGCTGGCCTCAAACTCCTGGGCTCTAAGGGATCCTCCTGCCTCAGCCTCTCAAGTAGCTGGGACTATAGCAGGTCCCATCCCACCCAACTCCCTTTATTAATTAAAAAACAATTTTTTTCTTTCTATTTCTCCTCACTCTGACATACTGTGTATAATACAGTCTTTTCTTGGTAGCCTCAAGGAATTGATTCCAGGAACCATGAGGGTACCAATATCCTCATATGTTCAAGTGCCATATATAAAATAGTGCAGTATTTTCACATATCTTATACAATCCTCTCCTGTACTTTCAATCATCTCTAGATTGCATATAATAATTAACATAATGTAAATGCTATGTCAAAAGCTTGAAAAGACTGGTTCAAACAAAATCCCCCCCCCCTTGCTCTCCCTCTTTACTAACACTGGGGTTTGAGCCCAGGGCCTCTCATAATACTGATTTACATTCCCAGTTACGTTTTATTTTGAGACAGGGCTTCACTAAATTGTCTTGAACTTGTGATCCTCCTGCCTCAGCTTCTCTAGTAGCTGAGATTACAGGTGTGTACCATGGAGCCCCATTCAACAATCTACTTTATTGCAGGATTTTTTTTTTTTTTTTTCAGTACTTGGGATTGAACTCAGGGGCATTCTACCTCCGAGCTATACCCCCAGTCCTATTTTTTATTCTTTATTTTGAAACCAGGTCTCACTAAGTTGCGGAGTGCCTCACTAGGTAGCTGAGGCTGACCTCGAACCCGGATCCTCCCGAATGCTGGGATTACAAACTTGCACCACCATGCCCGGCTATTGCAGGATTTATCAGGGCCTTTTATCATTCAATGTGAGTTGTTAGTCTCCAAGAGAGATATAGTATACAGGCAAATTGGACCATGGAATCTTTCCCCAACCCCATTTAGAACAAGTATTCTTTGGAACACATTTTGGGAAATGTTAATTTATTGGCTTCACAGCATTTTAAATGAGCCTTTTACCAGAGTTAATATATCTCTTCCCTTCAAGTGCTTAATATTTTATGAGGAGCCTTTCTGGGGTTGATTAGAAAGGTTCCCCCACCTCTGTCCAGCTCTTCGGTCTCACTGTACTCCTGCATTTCACACTAAAATGAATTACTTGACCTGTGTTTGATTTCAAGCACCATAATTTTGGTGGCTCTGCCCATTTGACAGATCCTGGCATTTCCTACACTTCTGCATGTTCAACCGTTTCTTTCAGAACAGGACCAGGAACTTCTAGAGCAGAAGGAAGGGACCCGACTTATAGTCAGTAGTCTTTGCACAATATTTAGGCTTATTTTGTGCATACTATGAGTGCTTTCCTCATGATTTTAATGAAATTGATATGACAACATTTATCTAATTTTAATTAGCAAATGCTGAGGTAGATGTAAGCAAGTAAAAAGGAAACAAAATAAAAACTCTGATTTTCTCAATTCTAGGTCTCAGTGTCCTGTAGTTCTAACAAATGTTAATGTAGAAATGAAGAGTCATGTTCTATTCCTTGGTGAGGGAACTAGAATACAAACATTGCAAGATGCGCAGGCACACTTTTGCAGCAGAATGTGAGCAATTCCTAAAACAGGATTATAAGTTGCGGCAGCCCTCAGCAGAAATAACTTGCACTGAACTCTCAACACACATAAGGCAATAAAGAATAACCCAGAGAGCCAGTACAATCACATAGCAGACATTCAGAAGAATAGTGCAACATTAGGTGTTGGCAGGTACTCCGAAACAAGCCTTCAGATCTCCTTGTCCCATAAAAAAAAAAAAAAGTTGCTGGGTGCACTAGTGCACGCCTGTAATCCCAGTACTTGGGAGGCTGAGACAGGAGGATTCCAAGTTTGAAACCAGCCTGGGCAACTTAGCAAGAGATCCTGTTTCAAAACTAAAAAGAGTTAGTGGTAGAGCATCCCTGGGTTCAATCTCAAGTATCAAAAGTTTAAAAAAAAATGTTCATAGTTTGAGGCTTAAAATGCTGTAATATAAAGCCGGGCGTGGTGGCGCACACTTGTAATCCCAGCATTCGAGAGGCTGAGACCGGAGGATCCCGGTTCGCGGCCAGCCTCAGCTACCTAGTGAGGCCCTCCGCAACTTAGTGAGACTCGGTTTCAAAATAAAGAATAAAAAATAGGGCTGGGGGTATAGCTTGGAGGTAGAATGCCTCTGAGTTCAATCCCCAGTACCACAAAAAAAAAAAAAAAAAATGCTGTAATATAGAATAAGTTTTAAAGTCAAAGCACTTTTATACTTGTGTTTCTCTTATACAGGAATCAAATCAAATCTGTCCTTAAAGCTCAATGGTGCAGCAGCTGTAAACTTTGACCCCAAAGCTGTAGGTTATCTCAGTCCTCATGAGCACCTTAAGTCTTTGGAACAGACAAAGAATGTGAATCCAGTAAAGAGGAATGTTTGACTTGGTTTGAACAGATTATCATTCAATGGGAGATCCACAATTTTGAGAGTAAAAAACTCTTTATATTTATTCTCTTTTGAGAGACTTAAATTATTAGTTTGGGCTATCAAATAGTTCCTTTGGGGAAGGGGATCTATTTTACTTTATCATTTTTATTGCTATAATATGCACATAACATAAGATGTATCATTTTAATAATGTTTAAATGTTCAGTTCAATGACAATGAGTGTGTTCATGTTGTTGTACACCATCGTCACTATTCATTTTCAAAACTACTTCGTACCAAACTAAAACACTCATTAACCAAAGACACTCCCATTTGCCCTGTTTCATGTCATTTTTCCTTTCTGTGAATCTGACTGTCCTAGGAACCTCATATAAATGCAATCCTACAATATTTATCCTTTTGTGACTTGCTTATTTTACTTAGATTAATGTCTTCAAAACCCATCCTTGTTGAGGCATGTGCCCAAATTTTATTCCTTTAGTAGGTTGAATAATATTTCATTGTATGTGTATAACACATTTTGTTTACCCATTCAGCCAATAGATGGACATTTGTATTATTTCCATTGTTTGACTATTATAAATAGTGCTACTATTAACATTTTGTATGCAAATACCTGTTCAAGCCCCTGCTTTTAATTCTTTGGGGATATATACTGAGAAGTGGAATTGCTGGATCATATGGCAGTTACATGTTCAATATTTTGAGGACCACTATACTGTTTCCCACAGAGGCTGCACCAATTTATGTTCCCACAAATGTCCCAGTTTCTCCACGACCTTGCTAACACTTGTTTCTGCTTTCATAACAACCATCTGAGTAAGGAAACTTGCTTTATCTTTGGGGGCTCATAAATATGTTTGCCTTTTCACTCTATGTAAAACTCTGGCAATAAGATTGCTAAGTGACTGATACCAAGTCGAGACCCTTTTTTCAGTTTGAAAATAAATTATTCTTTTTTTTTTCTAACGAGATCTATTAGTTTTTTTTTTTTTCAAGAAAGCATAGTATTTATAAATGGAGATTATGTGTGTGTGTGTGTATAAAATTCATTACTATCATTCTCTTTGTTTGTTATATTAACAATACTGACTGCCACAAGAATAATGAAGGTGAATATAAAACTACTATCTGAATTATAAAAAAGGAAGGCCAACTACTTCCTTTTGACACCCAATTTTGTAAGTATTTATAGCAGTGGTGGGCTTTTGTTTGGGAGCTTGCTCGTGATGGAATCCATATATCTCTCTTTAACTTTTTGCATTCAGCTTCACATCATGCTGCCTCACGTAAGCTTCATAAATACAGATGCTTCCTGCCTGTGGGGTTCTCACAAGGGCATAGATTCTAGGCTCAAATGATGAAACATTACCTTTGTTAGAACCAACAGCAGCAAGATGCTCCTATTAAATAAGACAAACAGGTGGCTCAATGTTCTGTGATAATTTTAACAATCGGGTTCAAGTCCCATTTCCTCTTCTAAATTAACTGCCAGGAGATCCATCACCCAGGCCAATAACGTAGGTGGCAGGTTGTACGGACTGTACGGTATAGGCTTCTGTGATCATGTGTGTGAATCATAGTATTTACCCTGCCTAAGGCACTGGCATATGAAGCCACAGCCTAGACCCAGCTGATTAAGCTGTAGCATAAAACAACACTTCAGTAGTCAGGAGCATGACAGCCCACAATGGTTTATTGGACCAAAGAGTATAACATTGTAATTTACTTCTCTAATACATGTCATGTTCTCTCTTATTGTTTCCCCTTATGGAGTGAAATATGTAGGAAAGAGATTGCTGTACAAGCTTCATGTGTTATGCCCCTCCAAAATTAGAGGGTAACAAACTGTCTTTATTATCCTGTGCCTTTGGTAAGCTGCCACAAATCACAGAAACCACTGCAGGTGAGCATCTAGTGGTTTAAAAAGTCAAGGCAAACTAAAAGACTTCGTGTCTCTGCCTGAAGCTATTTTTGAACTACAGTACAGCAAGACACAATTATTATACTTCCTGGCCCTTCTTTTTATTGTAAGATCCTAACCATTTTTTCCCCTTTCTTATTGACAGGAAACCAGGATTTATAAAGTCTGGCTCAATGCAAATATTTAAAGACTTAATTTTTCCCCTCCCCTAAATATAACAATGTAACTTGAATGGTGTTTGGGTGAGTTTATTTTTCTTTTAAAACTGGAATTCATGGCTGTCCTCCAGCTGAAATCGGCACTAGTCACAGATAATTTAAAGAGAATAGCGTGCTTGTTTGTCAAGCAAACATGTGTAATCTGATGAAATTATTAATGTCATAGTGTTAACTCTCTCTCATAAATACAGTTAACAGTGCTGACACTGCAATTATACTCGAACGTTCAGGCTCTTTGCTTATTCGCTCAGTCTGTCAGTCCAGTGTTGGGGAGACAAACTGTGGTAGGCACTTGACATTGCACAAAAGAGATATAAACCTCTTTTGATTAAACCTCGATGAAAGATTAAATGGCTTGGAATGCTTGCCAGATTCTTGATCTGACATTTTTAACCAGTGGTAATAAAAAGTCTTATTCAATAGAGGTTCTTAAAAATGATTATAAAGATCTGTATATCTATGAATATATAAATAACATGTATATACACACATGTGAAAGCCAGTAAAAAAGAGCACAGTCCACCTTGGATTCAAACTTTATAACAAGCTTTTGACACTTTCTAGAATTTTTTTCCCCCCTATTGTATTGGAGATTGAACCCAGGAGTATTCTATCTCTGACTACACCCCAAGACAATTTTATTTTATTTTATTTTGCTTTTTGGTTTTAAACAGGGTCTCATGAGGTTGCTGAGAGTCTTGCTACATTTCTGAGGCTGTCCTTGAACCTGTGATCCTTCTGTTTCAGCCTTCCAAGTACTGAGATTACAGATGTGCACCACAACACAATGCCCAAGTTACTCTCTGGATTTTTAGTAGCTGAGAGGAAACAACACATACTTAAACATTACCAATATTATTGTTTCCTGTTGCCCTCAATCCACCAATGAAATAGTTGCTAACAGTATTCCATTCATAATGAGGAATCCCTGCTTTCATCCTGTAAAGTATGTATGTATGGTACTGGGGATTGAACCCAGAGGCATTCTACCCCTGAGCTGTGCCCCTAGCCCTTTTTACTTTGAAATAGAATCATGTTGAGTTATGGTGCCTTGGCCTGGAACCTGAGATCCTCCTGTCTCAGCCTCTCACATACTGGGATTACAGGTATGCCCCATGGCACCCAGCTTCCTATAAAATTCTTATTAGAATTTTTACCATAATTATGCTGGCAGGAGACAAAAGTGAGTATCATTCTAGTGTATGTTTTAGCCTTTTAATTCTTAAAGTTAGTTCACACCTTTTTATTTTTTGGTATTATATCAAATAAAAGTAGACTGGTTAATAATACTGGCTAACAATAATATAGCACTTCCTATGTCTAAGTAGTGGTCTATGTACTTTATATACTTTAAATCATTTAACTCTACCAAGTACTGGGATTA
>PVLC010027311.1:0-21984 GCA_004027655.1 Graphiurus murinus
AAAAAAAAAAAAAAAAAAAAAGCAGTGGTGGTGTAGCTTGGAGGTAGAATACCCCAGGTTCAATCCCCAGTACCACAAAAATAAAATAAAATAAAATAAAATAAAATAAAATAAAATAAAATAAAATAAAATAAAAAGATGAACATGATCAAAATTTAATAATTAAGTCATTCAGAGTTCACAACATGTTGACTCCCATCACTCTTTCCATGAAACAGTCTGTTAGGTTGACATCTTTTAAAACAAAGAAAAAGCCAAGTTAGCACATCCATGCTATAAACAGAGGTATCAGAAGATCCAGAGCATATTTAAAAATGAGTATTGAAAGCTTTTAAAGTATGTAGGAAGTTTTGAGTGATGACCTGGAGGACTACATAAGATGAAGAGGTGATAAAGCTTGCTTTACACTAAAGGATTCATAATGTCTTAGAATTTCCAAAAAATGTCTTGACAGGGGCACAGCTTTTTCCTTCTTGGATTGGTTATGACTTTAAAGTAGATAGAGGATTTTTTTAAGTTTTACCAATTCTGTCTTGAAATAAAATATAAAGGTTAGTATTTAGCTTGACATCCAAGCTAGCTTATCATTTACTGACATTATTATTACTAGAAAAAGCATAAAATGCCCACTTAATACTTTTTTGCTCTAAATATACCATTCTATTTCAGTATATTTCTGAAAATTCTTTTTTCCAAGCCTAACAAGTGCATCCTTGCTTTTTTCTCTGTAATGCTAGTCCCATTGTCTGTCGTGCCCTGCTCACTGCCCTGCTCCTGCACCCTTCCCCACCTGTTAAAAGGTCTTCATTGTTCAAAAGTCAGCTCTTCCAGAAAACCTTTGTGGACATCTCCACAAACTGTATGAGACCACACTGTCCTTCTTTTTGGATCTCTCATATGTACAAATCACTTATGTATCATAACATTTTACCTTTGCTATTACAGTTCCTATACCAGCATTATGGTTGCTACAATCTATGCTCTTTCATTTTCATGAAAATTAATTAAGGTGATTTGCCTTCATGTTTTCTGGCACCTTTCCCACTTTTTATATAAAAAATTCTCAAAGGCTTGGCCGTTGCTTTGTTTGTTAATTCTTTTTGTGATCTGGGAATTGTTTTTGTATCCTTTGAGATTTGAACTTGTTTTTTCTCGTCATCTCTCATGGACTTCAAATACCTCTTGACCATGACTACTTTATTCTTTTTAATTCGACGATTGTGGTCCTTGATAGCAAAGATTGGGTCAAAATAAATTTGAGAGGTTCAACATTCTCAAATAAAACTGCCTGCTTCCACACATTGCATTTTGTTCTGGATTTATGGATTCCTCTTTTTTCCCCCTCTCTCAATATACAATACCCTTTTTAACCTCTAGTTTTTTAAGTTGAATAAATATTGAGCTTTAACTTCCCAGAAATCTTTGCTCCTTTGGCAGGTACCTAGTGTTTGTAGTTTCCACTCAACTCATCATAGTGGTCCTTACCCTGAGCTTTCTAGAAGTGGTGTTCTTTTTCTCTATAGCTCATTCCAGGCTCCAGGTATTATCTTAATTTCAGTTGTAAATTATCATCTGATTTGCTCACTTTCTTCCTAAGTTTTTCACTTCTGCTTCATCCCCAGTTTTTTGGTGGATTGAGTTTAGCACTTTTCCTTACTGTCTCTTCAATAGTAGGAGTAATTGAATTACCAGCATTGAAAGTGAAGAATTCATCATATGATCTATGCTTAGCCAAATATAACTTCTAGAAGTTGACCAAATTCTAGTATGTTGTGTCTCTCTGATAGTTTTAAAATCTACATTAATGAGATGTTTTCTCTTGCTTTTCTTAGACTCATGGGGAATCACAGTTTTAGATTTTAGTCTGTTCCTTCTGTTTAGGAGTCATTTTTATTCTTTTCTCATATCTGTTTTCCTCTCCCTTTTATTGTGACTTTCTTTCTCTATACCAAATGTTTCCTCCACTTAAGACATATTATGAAATCTTATTTATAGCCTATGTCCTTTAATAACTAGTTCTAAACTTCTCTCTTTCCTTCTCAATCGAGTTTTATAATGAAATAGGTTATACTTACTATAGTCACAATTTTTCAATGAATTTATTCCTAGCCAAATTAAATGTAGCTATTATTTTTACTTCTCATAGTAAATAATAAATCATTAAATCCAATTGCTTTTCTGTTCTTATTTCCTCTTAAAATTGCTTTTTCCAGATTTCTGTAAGGCTACTCATATGTGTTATCCTTTTAAACACATGCCAACTATTTTATTTTCTAATATGAGTTTCTCATTTTCTGACTATGCATAAATATAAGTGACCCTGATATGAGTCTGCCTCTTCTCATCTTGTATTTACTTCCAAGGTAATCTCACTCATACACTTGGCTTTAACTAGTTCCTTACTACTTCTTAATTCTTAATATATAAATTGAGTCTAGAATTTATTACAGAGATCCAAATACTTATATTCACTGTCTATTGGCTTTACTTCTTCCAGATGCTTTTCAAATTGCTAAAGCCCAAATCCTAATATCATTTAGTCACTGTCCTAATGGGCTTTCTCCTGTGTTGTAGTTCCTTATTCTCAGGCCACCCAGTTTTAGATATTGGCCTCGGTATCTTTCTTCTTCCCATCTAAATATACTTTCAATTATGATTTGAAGATATCAGTTTTGCGTGTAATTGGAGTATCATGGCCCCTAGTGGTGTGGAAACCATGGTGGTACAGGCAGAAACACTGAGGGTGGGAGGATGAATGGCACAGAACATTGATTACATGTCTATAAAAATAATTGCTTTCCCACATAAGGAATATTGCCTAACAGTGAATATTGTCCTTTCACTGTCTCTGATAATCATGTGATTGATTGAAATAATTTTGGTGGCCAAATACTGGCAATTAATTAGTTTTAATATACTAAATTTGTGATAGTCAAATATTCTTTAACAATCTTGAAACAGAAGTTTAAAGTCACCATTTTAAAGATGAAATAAAATAGATTCAAATGGGTTAGTAAAATTTTCTAAAGTTAAATAGGATTAGAATACATGTATTTGGATTTCAGTATCTATTCTCTTTCTACTAGTACATATTCTTACAAGTTTGGACAACAAAAAATGTTCTTAAGCAATTTTTTGTTTATTGTTAATGGATTTGACAATTTGCACCATTATTAAAGAAGCAGTTGCTAACCTTAAAAAATATTCATCTATGTCCTCAAACAAATGTTAACATTTGTAAATATTGCTCAGAATCACCTACAAGTAAAAACAGGGAGAACCTGTACTATAAATTTAAACTCTATTATGATCTTTAAGGAGATGGTGCCCAAGTAAGCTTTTATTAAGGGATATGTTAGATTCCCTCTGGGAAGGTTAATGATTTTTCTCATTGTAACTGCACAAGACTGAGTATTACCTAAGCTAGGCTATAATTAAATGCTGAGTGAAATGGAACTTTAAATACCTTTTATATTATCAAGTATTCTTAGTATTTTTAAAATCAGATTTCATAAAAAGAGAGATGACCATTTGGAGAAAAGACAGAAATTAATATGGTATTTTAACATGGAGTTGAAAAATTCAAAGGCAAAAAATGACTTTATAACATATTTGCAAACAGACACATTAACTTGAATAAATTTTAAGTATTTTGTTTACTAAATCAAAATACCCAAACAGACATTACTACCCAAAATCAAATGAAGAAAGGTTTTATTTTTTGTGGCAATTAGTATGTGTGTGTCCTTCTAACATAGATAGCAAATTAATGATTAATAGCATCAATTGTGGTGAATTGCTTGGTTTATGTCTAAAATAAAATAGTTATTATGAAATAAATTGTAACTTGGTGCAGAGAGAGTATTTCATAGTGCTTTGGGGAGCTGGTATGGCTATTTCTTCAACAAAGATTTAGCATTTCATAAATTGGATTAGGATGCACTTAACCTGCTATGATGGAAAGATGCTCTTGATGGCAGTAGAATTCTTGTCATAGACTTTCTAAGTATGTGGCATTACTTCAGATTTTTTTTATAGTATATGCCTCTGCTGTGTGGGCAGCTGAACAACACCTATAAGATTAGACCCTGTTAGGAGAGCATCTAGATTGAAGCTGCACTTTAAAACAGTAACAATTGATTAAGTCTCAGTTGTGCAAAGCACTGTCAGCATGTCTTTATTTCAATAATGTTAAAAGTGTGACATTCACATTTCCATTTCTGAGTGTACTCACTCCAAGTCCATCCTCACACATGGAATTCCTCTAAATAAACTATGCTGGTAATCATCTGACTCATTAGCAAGTGCTTCTTCCTGCCTGAAACTAAGTGGGTGCAATGGAGGATAGATTAATCTTTAAATCCCGTGGAATACACATCTGCTGTCTTTGCTTTCTGTTTTTTTATGTCAGTATCATAATTAGAAATAAAAAATGTATTGCTATGTCAGTTGAGACAAGCTGGTTAGCACAGTTGAAAAGGAAACGAATCATCCAAAAATTAATAATCACACTAATGAAATATTACTAATTTATGAAGAATTTATACTTTAGATACAAAGAGGAAAATCTGCCTAGAAACTCTGAAAAGTTCCTTGAATTTTTATATGCCTCTCTGCCTGGAATTCATCGTCATCTCCTTGCCATTGCACCATTTCTCACTGTTTTCATGATACCTCCTCAGCAACCCTAGACCTCAGGTATTTATCTTTCCTCTGAACCTGTACATTTTAAAGTATATCACAAATGTGGTGCTCCTTAAACATAGGCTTACAACATTATTATCTACCATTTTTATAAAACAGTCGATTTACAGAAATTCTCATGTAATGAGCTTAAATCCTCAACTAAATTTACAATTTCCTTAAAGGTAAGCTTTGTGTTCTGCTATTATGATTGAAATTTGGAGGAGGGGCAAGATGGCGACTGAGGAAAACATCACATATTCTGAGACTCAGAACTCAATCTCTGTGAAGGCAGCTTCTTGACAAGAGAAAAACACAGCAAAAAACTGAACAAAGCAACGAAAAATTGAACCGTGGTGGAACAAAAGCCAGAAGACAGAACAAAAGACAGCAAAGTGCCTCACTCTTGCCTCACCTGGGGAACAGCAGTGGCTGGCCACGCCATCATGGCCTAACCACTCTGGGACTGCCAGCACTTCAGTCTCTAAAGACCTCCACAATGACTTGATGTGAAGTGAGCGGCTGCAGTTCATCAGTAGTGTAAGCAGTCAGCACCTCACTCCACTTGTACAGAACACCCAGCCTGAACCTGCGGCAACGGAGGCTCATCCCACCTTTCCCTCCAGAGCAGCATTTGACCATAAGTTAACTATCTGCCACAAGAGGGAGATTGCCCAATGCAGCCACAGGGAATCATGTGGCAAGTGATAGATTTGTGGGGTCTGAGACTTTGTGATTCACTTCTGTAGAGGTTGGGGAGGAGGCTGCTGGCTGACACAGCAGCAGCCCTTGAGAGGCAAATAGTCTGCAGGGTGCAGCACCTTGCAGGGCCTCTGGAGATCACCATGGTATATCCAGTCATGGAATCTGGGGAGAAATCAAAACAACCCAGCCTTCTCTGTGGAAAATACAGAGCCCCACATTTATACTGAATACCTGCAACCTGTGAAGGCAGAGATAGATTATAGATAGATAGATAGATAGATAGATAGATAGATAGATAGATAGAGACAGGCCCAGGGTCTGTGGAAAGTATGGAGACCTGTGCTTACACTGAGTCTGGCCCCAGTGACACCTGCTGCCTGTATAGACAGAGAGAGACATGGGGGCAGGTCATGTGGAGAGCTTGGAGACCCAGGTGTGTAGTGAGAAAGGCGCCAGCAGTACTCTATGCCTACAAAGACAGAGACACCAGGCTAGGGTCCCAGCCATTGCAGGTGACCAAATAGTGGGGCTACAAACTGACATCACTGCTATAAGTTACTGAGCAAATGAGAATTCAAGGACATGCTTGAGAACCTACTATAGTAAGTAGACATTAAATGGCTGAAAGTATCCACACAGACCCAGGAGGACTGCAGAAGCCGTCTTCTCTGTACTCGTATATTTGTAGGGCTGTTTTTATATGTTTGTTGTGTTTTTTATTTTATTTTTTATATTTTGTTTTTACATTTGTTTGGTCTCTTCCTCATCCCTTTTACAAGCTTCTTCCTTCTTTCCTGTCTTCTCTCTCCCCTCCATCCCTTGTTTTCTCTTTTTTCTTCCCTTTTCTTTTGTCTTGTATTAAATCCATTTCATATTAAGTCCATTTCATATTTCATACCTAAATACTCTACACTGGCAATTAGAACTCTCCTGTATATTCACTATCTCTAATCTCTACTATATATATTCCCTTACTATACTCATTTTACTCAATCCTATTCTCTGCTTTACCCTATTCTTGCACCCATTGCTCTGGCTCCTTCCTTTTCATTCAACCTTCATCACTGAATACAACAAAACTTTCCCTTATATATACCAGTTGACACTTCTAAATTACTACTGCTGAGATTGGACCAGAGAGGTGAACCACCAAAAAGGACTGCCAGACACCAAGGATAAACTAACCACAGCTAACAGAAGGAATCACCCAACACCTCACACAACGAGGTTTAAAAAAATCATAGGGCACAAACTGTTCTGCTCACACCTCTGAACTGACCCCTTTAAAGGAGGTGACAGACAGGACCCCAGACCTTAATACCTGCTACCCATCGACATCACCACTGCAGTGGGTAGAAGGACACTAGAGTAACTGCAGCCCACTACTGATGATCTACAGGCAGAACAACAGTGGGGTGATAGGGGACACAATTTTCAAGGTCACTATCAAAGGGTATTAATACACAACAGAGAGTAGAGAGTATTCAATTGTAAGGTATACCTAGTGGTAAATATCTATCTCCAGAATAAGATACTATAAAGAGAGGGAAAATAGACATAGGAAACCTACAGGGGGAGAGAAAGCTAACAAAAGCAACAAAGATACAAACTTCAGAAACCTAAAATCATGAGAAGGAAGATTAGTAAGGAAACAATGAGCTCCCACAATAACAGAATGCACAAAAGCAGATTTGCGGATATTGACAGAGACAATTCAGAACTTTAATAGTAGAAATGATACAGGATTTCCATAAATAATTCAGTGAGAACATGAAAGAAATTAAGGAACAAATAAAGCATCAGACATCCTGAATAGGAATTTAAAAAAAAGCCTTGAAGGAAGTGAAGGATGCAGTATTTGAAGTGAAGGCATCAATACAAATGATAAACAGTAGATGAGACCACATGGAAAATAGAATCTCACTCTTAGAAGATGGCCACTCCAAAAATGAACGCAGTGTATATAACTTAGAAAAAGCAATTTGATATCATGAATTGGACATTGAAGAGATCTGGGCCAATTTTAAAAGAACTAACCCTAAGAATAATAGGCATAGAAGAGGGAACAGAATCTGAAACCAAAGAAATCAATAATCTTTTCAGAGAAGTAATGTTACAAAATTATCCAAACATAGAAAAAGGGTAACATATAGAACCTTCATTAGACAAAATCAGAGAAAAGGTTCACCATGCAACATAGTAAACTAATGTAGAGGCCAAGGAGAGAATCTTAAAAGCAATGAAAGTAAAACACCAAGTGACATTCAGAGGCAAACCAAGAAGAATCACTCCAGACTTACCAAACCAAATCATGGAGGGCCTGGAGCAACATATACTAAACTCTGAAAATAAACAACTTTCAACCAAGACTATTTTACCCAGCAAAAATATCTCTCAAATTCAATGGGGAAATAAAAATTTTTCATGACAGACAGAAGCTAACAGAATTTGTTTATTCCAAACCAGCATTAGAAAAAAATCCAAAGAGATTAATTACAAAGAATAATTAATAAATAATTGCCAGAAATAGAGAAAAATGATTTCCGTAAAAAACAAAACAACTCAAGAAGAACAAACACTACCTCAAAGAGAACTTAAAACTCAAAATGTTAGGACTAAAAATCATCTTATATAAATGCCCTCAATGTCCCAATAAAAAGACATAAGGTGGCAAAATGGATTAAAAACCAGAATTCATCTATATGATGACTGCAAGAAACATACCTTACAAGTAAAAATACTCACAAACTAAAGGTGAATGACCGTAGCAAGGCAATCTTTACAAATGGAACTCAGAGACAAGCAGGAATAGCAACTATATCAGACAAATTAGACTTCAAGTCTAAGCTTTCAGAAGAGACAAAGCAGGTCATTTCTTTCTGGTAAAAGGAACAATCCAGCAAGAGGATATAATGATAGTAAACATTTATGCCCTAACATAAGTGCAAGTACTTTCACAAACTCTTCATGACATTAAGTCACACATAGATCCCAATACAATAATATTGGAAGGCTTCAACATTCCTATCACAAATAGACAGATCTTCTAGACAAAAGGTCAGTAAAGATGCTTCAGACCTAAAGAACATCATAAACCAAAAGAACCTATTAGAAATCTACAGAATTTTCCACCCAACTACAGTTGAATTCACATTTTTCTCAGCTACTCAGAGAACCTTCTCCAAACTAGACCATATCCTGGGCCACAAGGCAAGCACTATCAAATTCAAATATGTGAAATAATCCCCTGCATCTTTTCAGACCACAATGGAATAAAACTAGAAATCAACTATAAGAAGACCCAGAGCAAACCACATAAACACATGGAGACTCTTTCTGCTCTGAATGAGAAACAGGTCATAAAGAGGTAAGGGGAGAAATTAAGAAATTTCTAGAAACAAATGAAAATAGAGATGTAACATATCAAAACATCAAGCCCTTAAAAACAGGAACAGTCTAACCCCAAAGCCAATAGAAGGCAGGAAATTATTAAAATCAGAGCAGAAATCAATGAAGTAGAGGGGAAAAATACAAAAAATCAACAAAACCAAAAGCTGGTGTCTCAAAAAAATAAACAAGATAGATAAACCACTAGCCAACCTAAATAAAAGAATCAACCCAAATTACTAAAATAAGAGATAAAAAGGTGATATCACAAACAGCATAGAAATGCAGATATTTATCAGAAACTACTTTGAAAAACTATACTCAGCAAAGTAGAAAATCTTTAAGAAATTGACAAATTTCTAGAAATATACAACATTCCTGAATTGAATCAAGAAGATATAGACAATTTAAACCAAATAATAGCAATCAAAGAAACTGAAGCAGCAATAAAGAGCCTACCACAAAACCAAAGCCCACAACCAGATGGTTTCCCAGGTGAATTATATAAAACCTTTATAAAATAGCTAATCCCAGTACTCCCAACTCTATTCCATGAAATAGAAAGAAACAGGACTCTCCGAAATACATTCTATGAAGCCAACATAACATTAATACTAAAATGAAATAAAGACAGCTCAGGAAAAGAAAACTACAGGCCTATATCATTGATGATCTTAGAGGCAAAACTGCTAAACAAAATACTTACAACATGCATTAAAAACCACATCAAGAAAATTATACACCATGACCAAGTGCTGTTCATCTCAGGGATGCAAGGCTGGTTCAATATACAAAAAACAATCCATGTAATTCACTACAAAAACAGAACCAAAGACAAAAATCACATGATCATTTCAATATACACTGAAAAGGCATTTGATAAAATCCAACACCTATTCATGCTAAAAGCACTGCAGAGAATCAGAATAGAAGGAACATACCTTAACATCATAAAGGCAATATAAACTAAGACTATAGTCAACATCATATTAAATGGGGAAAAACTAAAAAGTTTCCCACTAAAAACAGGAACAAGACAAGGATGTACACTATCACAACTCCTTTTCAATATAGTAGACTCTAGCCAGAGCAATAAGGAAAGAGAAGGAAATCAAAGCAGTACAAATAGGAAAAAAAGAACTAAAGCTATCCCTATTTGCAGATGACTAGATACTATACTTAGAAAACCCAACAAACTCAACCAAAATGCTTATAAACTAATCAACTAATTCAGCAAAGTGTCTGGATACAAAATCAATCTTAAAAAATCAGAAGCTTTTCTGTATGCCAACCATAAATCCACTGAAAAAGAAATACCCCCCTCGAAATAAAATACTTAGGAATAAACCTAACCAAGGAGGTAAAAGAACTCTACAAAGAAAATCATAAAACACTGAAAAAAGAAATCAAATTGGTTAACCAATTTTGTCAGCACCATTTGTTGAAGAGGTTATCTTTTTCCAAATGTATGTTTTTGCCCCTTTGTCAAAAATCAATTGGCTATAAGTGTGCAGATTTGTTTCTGTGTCTTCTATTCTGCTACATTGGACTGTGTCTGTTTTTGTGCCAATACCATGCTGTTTTTATTACTGTGGCTTTTTTTTGGCAGAAAATTGGAAATAAACTCCACTTTTTCACCCTGAGCAAGAGTCAATTCAAGATGGATAAGAGAGCTGGAAATTTGACCAGAGACTTTATAGCTACTTGAATAGGGCTTCAACACATAGGCATAGGTAAAATGTTCTGAACAAGACTCCAAAGGGACAAGAAATTAAAAGGAGGATCAATATTTGGGATTACATTTAACTGAAGTGCTTCCATGCAGCAAAGGAAACTATCAAGAACCTCAACAGAAAGCTGACAGAATGGGAGAAAAAATTTGCCAGCTATTCCTGCAATAGAGGACTAATATCTACAGTATACAGAGAACTCAAGATACTTACTGCTAAGAAAACAACCCAATCAGAAAATGGGCAAATGATCTAAATAGACACTTCACAAAAGAAGAAATACAAATGGCCAATAAATGTATGAAAAAAAATGTTCAACATCATTAGCAATCAGAGATAGCAAATCAAAACTACCCTGAGATTTCACCTAACCCCAATTAGAATGGAATCATTAAAAACACAAACAGCAACAAATGCTGGCAAGGGTGTGGAAAAGTGGGAACCCTAACACATTGTTGGAGGGATTGCAGATTAGTGAAACCACTTTGGAAAACAGTATGGAGAATCCTCATACAAATGGGAATGAACATACCATATGATCCAGCAATACCACTTCTGGGTATCCTCCCAAAAGCATGGAAACCAAACTACCACAATAATGCATGCATATCTATGTTTATAGCTTCACAATTCACAGTTGCCAAACTATGGAACCAGCAGAGATGTCCATCAACAGACGAATGGGTTATAAAACTATGGGATATGTACAGAATGGAACTTTAGTCATAAAGAAGAACAAAATTATGTCATTTGTAGGGAAATGGATGGAACTGTAAAACATTATGCTAAGTGAGATTAGTCAGTCACAAAATGTAAAAAGTTGGAATTTCTCCCAAATATGTGGAAGCTAAGGAGAAAAAGGAACAGAGGAGGGACTCTAGACAAAGAAGGAGAAAACTTGGATGAGTAAAGAAGGCAACCTGAGGGAGATGGGAGGGGGGATGAGAGAAACATCCTAATGCATATGATGTACATTAAGGAACATATCAATCACTAAGCTGAACATGAGAAGTAGGTACGGGAAGGGAATGAGGTGGGAATTAGGAAAGGACTAAATGAGTGATGTGTGCATGTATGCTTCTGCCATTCTGTATCTCTTTAAGATGTATGATTACAATGCACCAATTTAAAAAAAAAGAAATTCATGTGGCTTACCCTCAATACATGTTTGGAAATCTATTTTATTTATAAGAAGTATTTATTGGTACATAAAAATTATACAGAATACTGAATTTCATTGTGACTTATTTGTACATACATATAACATAATTTTGTCAGTTTTAATCCCCAATTCCTCCTCTATTTTTTTTCCTTTGGTACTGGGGATTGAACTCAGGGGCATTCTACCTCTGAGCTACACTCCCAGCCCTATTTTATATTCTTTATTTTGAAACAGGGTCTCACTGAGTTGCAGAGTGCCTCACTAGGTAGCTGAGGCTGGCCATGAACCTGGATCCTCCAGTCTCAGCCTCCCAAATGCTGGGATTACAAGCGTGCGCCACCACGCCTGGCTTCCTCCCCTATTTTTAAAATGGATTTTTAAAACCTATTTTAACTGGTACATAAAAACATTTTAAAGTACATATTAATGGAACATTATGCTAGTATACTTATATACATTACATAATGTTTAAATCAGGTTAAAGGTATTTATCTCCTCCAACATTTATTGTTTCTTTATAGTGAAAACTTTCAAAACCCTTTATTTTAGTTTTCCAAAGTGCATGGTATATTATTGTTATCTATAGTCACCCTACTGTGCAACAGCACTTCAAAACTTCTTGCCCCTATCCAAGTATAACCTTGATCAACCTTTCTCCACCCCTCCCTCACTCTATTTGCCTCTGGTAACCACTATTATACAGGCAACTTTTATAAAATCAATGATTTTAGATTTCTCACATGTGTAAAATCATGTGGTACTTGTCTTTCTGTGTATAGCTTACTTCACATACCATAATTATCTCTAGTTCATCCATGCTGTCACAAATGACAAGATGCTGTTCTTTTTATGGTCGAATAATCCATTGTGTATACACATGTGATTTTCTTTATTGATTCACTTAGGTTGTTTCCATCTCTTGGCTATACTGATTTCATTTCAATATATGCCCAGAAGTGAGATTGCTAGAGTAGTCGTTCTATTTTCAGTTTTTGAGGAACTTCCATACTATTTTTCCAAATGTATAATATACATTCCAACCAACAGAGTGCAAGGATTTCCTTTCCTCCACATCCTCACTAGCTCTTGTTATCTTTAGTCTTTTGAATTATAGCCATTGTTACTGGAGGGAAGTGATGTTTCATTGTGGTTTTAATTTGCATTTTTCTGATTACTGATGTTGAGCATTTGTGTGTGTGTGTGTGTGTGTGTGTGTGTGTGTGTGTGTGTGTGTGTGGTACTGGGGAATAAGCCCAGGGACACTCAAAATCTACATTCCAGACCTATTTTACTTTTTTTTTGAAACAGGATTTCACTAAGTTGGTGAGATACATTGCAGAGGCTGGCCTTGGGGCTGAGTTTCTCCTGTCTCAGCCTCCAAAGTATTGTTATTACAGGCTTGCACCACGGCACTCAACTGATACTGAGCATTTTTGCAACATCTTTTAGGTATTTGTATATCTTCTTTTGAGAAATGTCTATTCAGATCTATGGCCTACTTTTAAATCCAATTATTTTTTTGTGGCACTGGGAATTGAACCCATAGGCATTCTACCTTTGAGCTACCCCCAGCCTGATTTTTTATTTCTTATTTGGAAACAGGGTCTCACTAGATTGAAGAGAGTCTCACTGCTTGCTGAGGCTGTCCTTGAACCTGTGGTCCTCTTGTCTCGGCCTCCCAAGTACTGGGATTAGAGGCATGGGCCACCATGCCCAGCTCTATTTGTTTTTTATATTGAGATTTTGAAATTTCATGTGTGTTCCGGATATCAACCCCTTCTCAGATGTATAATTTGAAAATAGTTTTGCCCATTTTGTATGTAGTTTCTGTATTCTCTTTTCTTGGCTGTGCAGAAGCTTTTTAGTTTGATGGAATCCAATTTTTCTATTTTTACTTTTATTTCCTGTGTTTTGTGAGCATTTTAAAAAACCTTTACACATTTCAATGTCTTGAAATGTTTCCATTATGTTTTATCCCAGTAGTTAAGAGTTTCTTCCCTTCTACTGATTTGGGATACTGTTTGTTCTTGTATTTTAAGTTTCTTAGATGCAGATATAGGTTGTTCATTTGGGATCTTCCTCCTTCTGTAAATGTGGACATTAATTGCTATAAACTTTCATCTTATTACTGCTTTTTCTGGTCCCATAGGTTTTGGTATGTTGGGTCTCCATTTTCATTTCTTTCAACAGATTTTTACATTTCCTTCTGCTGGATTTCTTCATTTATTCATTGGTTGTTCAAAAGAAACTTAATTTCCATATATTGGTATATTTTCCAAATTTTTAATGGTAAACTGGTAAGAAAAATATTTAATATGAATTTAGTTTTTAAAATGTTAAGATTTGTTTTGTTGCTTATCCTATGGTCTATCATGGAGATTGTTCTATGTGTTGATGAGAAAAAAAAACATGTATTTTCTGGCTGTTGGATGGAATGTTCTGTAGACATCTATTAGGTCCATTTGGTCTAAGGTGTTATTTTACTCTGCTGTTTCTTTTCTGATTTTCTGCCTGGGTGATCTGTCCATTGCCAAAAATGAGGTGTTAATGTCCACAAATATTAATGTATTAGAATTCACCTCTCCCTTTATGTCTATTAATACTCTATATGTGTGTGCTTCAGTATAGTGTGTGTATATGTATGTATGTATATTATATATATATACATATGTATATATTAAATTGATATTCCTTCTTACTTGACTCCTTTTTCATTATATAATGACATTCTTTGCCTCATTTATTGCTTTTGATTTAAAGTTTATCTACTTTAATGCCTATTTGCATGGAATATCTTATTCTATCCCTTCAGTTTTAGTCTGTGTGCCCTTAGAGGTGAAGTTAGTTTCTTGTAAGGAACATATAGTTACATTTTTTCATCCATTCAGTCACTTTCTATATTTAATTGGCAAATTTAATCCATTTATACTCAAGGTGATTATTGATAGGTAACTTGCTATAACCACTATGTACCCTTTCGTTTCTGTTTTGCTGCAATTCCTTTCTCTCTTACTTTGAGATTAAGTTAATTATTTTTGTAATGTGTTTTTATTTCTTTCTTATTATGTTTGATCTATTACAAGTCTTTGTGGTTAACACGAGGTTTGCAGAAAACATCTTTTGAATTAACAAGCTATTTGCATGTGTATAATTTCTTTATTTAGAATTTTATTGGCGCATTGTAATTCTATATTATAATGAATTTCAGTGATACAGTCATATGTAGACACAACATCTCTTGGTGTTTTTCTTCCCTATCTCAACCCTTCCTCTGTATATGCTAGTGAGATTGGTAGTGATACTTTCATATATGTAAATAAAATTATTTAGTTTGTTTCCTTCCTCAAACCTCCTTTTACCCCTCCCTTCTCCCTACCATGATCAATTTCCAATATTCTACTCATCTTTCTCATCATTTTCATGAAGACTCTTTCCTTCATATTTTCTCCCTTTATTTCATGTAATAGAGAAAAGATATAGCACTTGATTTTTTTAGACTGGATGACCGCAGTATTACATATAACAAGCTATTTTGACCATGATAGCAATTTAACATGATTGTAAAGGTGAGAAAAGAAACAAAATATAAAAGAAAATATACTAATAAAAAGATTCTCCAATTGCTTCCCATGTGTTCCCACATTTTGAATTTCTGATCTTTAATACATGATTATTTTTAATTGTTTTGCTTTTTAGTCTTCATACTAAAGATATAATATAAGAGAAATTGTGTAATTACTCTTACCAGTAAGTTTTATACTTTCCTACGATTTCTTCTTACTCATTAATATTTCTTTCATTTTTACGAACTTTTAGCATTTCTTGTAGAACAGGTCTGATAGAGATATATTCTCTCAGTGCGTGTCTGGCTGTGTCTTCATCCTTCCTTCATTTCTAAGGGGCATAGTTCTGTGTGTTATGGTTTAGATTTAGAATGTTCCCTTCACCTTTACCAAAATCCAATATCCACGCTGGATGTGGGGCTTGTTTCCCTGGGGGTGTGGCCTTGAGGACTATATGTCCCTCCTCCCCTTACTTTCTCTCTGGCTTTTGGCCTCCGTGATGTGAGAGCAGAGCCCTTGCTCTCTCCCTCTGTTTCCCATTGTCATGCCCTAAGATCCACAGAACCAGCCTGACATGGACTGAAATTCTTAAATCTCCAGAACTGTGAGTAAATAAATCTTCCTTCCTTTAAGTTGTGTTGTAAGGTTTATCTGGATTACAGCAGTAAGAAGGTTGACTAAGATATGCTGGATAGAGTATTCTTTTTTGGCTAAAAGTTTCTTTACTTTAGAAGCATGAAAATCTCATGCCACTCCCTCCTTGCCTATAAAGTTTCTTCTGAGAAGTTCCAAGTCAGGTGACTTGGAATACCTCTATGTGTTGTGTCTTTCCTTTTCCAGTCTTGAGAATCTTTTTTTTAAATCTTTCATCTATGAGAACTTGATTTTCAGATGTATTGAAGGAGATTTGTTTAAGTTACATTTGATTGACGGTCTTTGACTTTCCTGTACCTGGATATTTATATCCTTCTCTGCGTTTGGGAAGTCTTCTGTTATTATATATTTGAATAATCTTTCTACCCCTTTGGCATTCCTGAGTCCTCTTGAACCCAAATAATGTCAATATTTGCTTTTATTACTGTCTCAAAGTTCTCATAAGCTTTTTTCCATTCCTGTTCAATTCTCTTCATTTTTTCTTTTTTCCTCTGTGCATTTTCAATAGTCTGTCTTTAAGTTCCCTAATTCTTTGTTACATTTGATCTATGTTGTTTCCTTAAACGATCTTAATGCTTGTTAGCATGTACCATCATCTAGGCATTGATGGATTAGATATTTATTCCAGTCTTCATTACCTGACTTTGTACCTGTTTTTTTTTTTTTTTCAAAAATTCAAAGCAACCTGCTTATTTTCACTGAGCTTGTAGTCACTTCTGCTATTTTAGCACTTTATAGTTCCCAGTTCCAGATTTTCCGGGAGTCTGTTCATTTGATGTCACTATTTCTGTACTAGACGGCAATCTAAGCCTGGGTGGTAACAGGGGGGCCGGCAGGGTGTGGCTGAAGGAGGTAGCCCTTGGGGGTGTGGCCTTGGAGATTATATTTGGCTCCTCCTTCCCCTGCATTCATTCTCTCTTTCTCTCTCTCTCTCTCTCTCTCTCTCTCTCCCTCCCTCCCTCCCTCTCCCCTTGCCTCTGTGATATAAGCATTGTCCATGCATTCTTCCTCTCTCCGCTTCCTACCACCATGCCCTGAGATTCATAGTCCCTGGTCTTACACGGACTGAGCCCAAAACTGTAGGAAAATAAATCTTCTTTCCTCTAAGTTATGTGGTCATATCTTTAGATTTTGGCTGCAAGAATGCTGACCAGAACATATAGCAACTCTTTCCTTCCAGCCTCCTTCAATGTGTCTTTTCATGTCATTACATAAAAAGCTTGGCCACAATTTCTCTCCCAATTTCCTTAGTTCTTATGAAAGTAGTCTGGTGAGTAAATAAGTGTTCCCTTGGTGTGTCTTTGGGGAGAAGATTGTTACAGGATCTTAGCCATCTTTTTGCTCTGCCTCCTCATTAATTTTAGAAAAAAAATCTAAGCAGGAATCAAGTGTACTTAAAAAAATACACTGCTCTCAGGAAAGACTTTATCAGTGATTTCAATCATTGTGAATTTATATCAACTTGTAACAACCTTTAGGAGCAGAGAGCCTTTTCTCTTTCAATGGAATTTAACAAATTTGACCCTTTTAAAAGAGTTTTAGGTGTCAGCAAGCAAGCAGGTTTTTGTTATTTGTGTCCTCTACGTTTAGAGAGTCTCATTGAAATGATCTGATAATTTACTGTTCTATATAGCAAATTCCTTGTGAATGCATGTGGTGTCTTCTATTCAATTTTGAATTTTTTTCACTAGTGGTCAGAACCCATCCTAAGAACAGTACTGATCAATTTATCCAGTCATTACCTATTTTGCATCTGGATACTTTATACTTTGAAATTCTTCCTTAAGAGCTAGGTGGGGTAGCATACACCTGTAATCCCAGTACTTGGAAGGCTGAGAAAGGAGGATGCCAGATTTGAGTCCGGCATGGAGTAATATAGTAAGATCATGTTTTAATACAAAAAATAAAAAGGGCTTGGGGTATAGCTCAGAAATAGAGAACCCCGGGTTCAATCCCCAGTACCACACACACACACACAAAGAAAATTTTCCTTAAGCATCCTCTCTTTTTCACCACTACTCTACTGATCTCCTTCCTAATTTTCAAGAGGTACCTTTTCTTTTTTCTCTCTAGATTCCACATATGAGAGAAAACATGTGATTCTTGACTTTCTGAGTCTGACTGATTTCATTTAGCATGATGATATCTAGTTCTATTCATGTCCTGCAAAACAGGTTAACTTTGTTCTTCTTTATGGTTGTGTAAATATCCACTGTGTGTATATCCCACATATTCATAATCTATCCATCTGCTGACAGATGCTTAGGTTGGTTTCTATTCATATATGATTGTATCACAATCAGTCTCATTAGCATGTATGGAGGGGGAGTCATACCAAATGATGTATGCATATATGAATGATGAACATAACACTTCTATTTTTTTGGTGGATCATTTTTTATTATTAGTGCATTGTAATCATACATCTTTGTTAGATACAAGCTAGTAAAGGCATACATGCACACATGTCTCATTTAAGTCTTCCCCAATTCCTGCCTCATTCCCTCCCCCTGCCTCCTTCTTAAGTTCAGTTTAGTGATTGATTTTGATGTTTGTAAAAGTACATCGTGTGCATTAGGGTGTCTCCCTCTGCCCCATCACCTTGTTAAGTCACCTTCTTTGCTGACCTAAGGTATCTCTTACTTCGTCTAGAGTCCCTCTTATGACCCACTTTCTCCCTAGCTTCCGCATATTAGGGAGAACATATGATTTTTTACTTTTTGTGACTGACTAATCTCACTTAACATAATGTTTTCCAGTTCCATCCATTTCCCTGCAAATGACATGATTTTGTTCTTCTTTATGCTGAGTAAAATTCCATTGTGTACATATCCCATAGTTTTGTAATCCATTTATCTGTTGATGGACATCTTGGCTGTGTGTATATCCCACATATTCATAATCCATTCATCTGCCAACAGATGCCTATGTTGGTTTCTATTCATATATGAATGTATCACAATCAGTCTCACTAGCATATATGGGGGGAGACATAGCAAATGATGTATGCATATACGAATGATGAACATAACACTTTGAATGTCACTGCAATGTATAATTACAATGAGCCAGTAAAAAATTATTTCCCAACAAAAGTCAGCAAGAGAAGTATTAACAGAAAAAGCTCATTTTGTTGCTGGTTTGAGAGGTAGAGGAATGTGACACTAGCAAAGGCATGTAGATGGTCTCTAAAAGCCAGACAATGTAAGGAAACTGAAAACTGATTCACCCTTAGATTCTCCATAAAGGAACATAGCCCTACTGACATGTTGATCTTATCCTTGGAAGGCCTGTTTCTGATTTCTTATCTACGGAAATGTGAAATAATAAGTTTGTATTGTTTAAGCTATAACAATACAAATTGCCTGTGATTTTTATCATTCAAAGACATATATTAGTATTAGTAAATGGTGGTATTCTTATCCTATGCATAATTATATATCATTTTTTAAATTAAGATTTAAGATAGAAAATAAAGAAGCATGAACAAAATGTAAGAGATTTACTTATTATGCCAATAATTAAATTATGGAACTGAGTATGGCAGTACTTGCTTGTAATTTCAGTCCTTGGGAGTCCAGACAGAAGGTAACAGGTTCAAAGTCAGACTCAGCAACTTAGCAGCACCCCTTAGCAACTTAGTGAGTCCATGTTTAAAAATTTAAAAATAGGGCTAGAGGTGTAGCTCAAAGGTAGAATGCCTCTGGGTTCAATCCCAAGTAACACACAAACATATACACACTGAGAATTAAATCATGGTAATATGATTGAAAGTGACTGAGTAGGCTTTTCAGATTGGATGATCAAGGAAAGCATTTTTACAGAGATATATTGTAACCTTGGAATATATAGCAAGTGCTTTCAGGCACAGAGTCATACCTCTGTAATCCCATTACTTGGAAGGCTGAGACAGGAGGCTTGCAGAATCAAGGCCACCTTCAGTAACTTAGCAAAATCCTCAGAAATTTAGTGAGATTCTGTTTCAAAAAAAAAAACATTCTGGGGGTGTCGCTCAGAAGTAGAACACCCTTGATTTTAAGCCCTAGCAACTTACACACACAGAATATATGGCAAATACTGTAATTCATTATGGAAAAAGTGGGTGAAAATTACTTCAAGTTATGGAAACATTTCTGCACAGACCTCTGACAGGATCAAGCTTGGTATGTTTGAGGAAGAGGAATAAGACCTTGGCTAAATCAGAGAGGTGTAGGAGTAGGAGATGAGATTGGAGAAGTTAATGGAGACAAAATAATGTCTCTGATAAACAGAAAAGTAGTAAAGGGAATCCTTTGGTGGCCATCATAGCAGCCCAAACAATGGGTGCTGTTGGCTTTGTAGGCTATGGCTAGATGTGGGAGGTAAGATGTGATATTGAGTCTAGGGAATATTTTCATAGTAGAAACTTCAAGATTTACTGATGACTTAGATCTGGAGAATTAAGGAAAAGGAGAAATCAAAGATGACTTCTGGGGTTTGATTTAAACAATTACATGGATGATGAGTTAGGGTGACTTATTTGTCCTGGAATGTCTGGGACTTTCTTGGTTTTTGCACTAAAAATAATGTGTCCTGGGGAAAACTTTAGTTATAGGCATACTGGAACAGTTTAAATATGATTTGGTGTGAAGCAGATTTTATTGTTGTGGGTGAAAAGATCAAGGATTAAGAGTTATATTTGGGTCTTTAGAAGTATAAGATGCCTATACACATCAGAGTAAAAGGAAGAGTGTTAATTGGATTGGTATAAAATAATAAAGTATCATTTAAATAATATAGGAAAACGGTTTTTGTGGAAGAAAAATCTAATTCAGGTATCTTCATATATCTTGTATTTCAAGTATTCTGTAGCACTATAAACATTACATAATTATAACTGCTGAAGACTTTGAGACATATGTTGTGAATTTATGCATACTGATGTCTTATGACTATATCTTGTAAAATACATGCAAATAGTTGAATTATCATTGAATTACTCAAAATATTTCTATTTAAACCAAATTCTAATGGTGTCCCATTAAGAGACCAGGGTTACTGACTCAATAAGAAAAGCTATATTCAGGAGAAGATCCAAGATGGCGACTGAGTGAACCGTCTTTTCACAAACGCCTTGATTTGGATCTAAATTTACCATAAAAAGATCTTTTCAACAGAAGGAAAAAAGCGAAATTTGAACCACAAACAAATAAAGAAGATCAAGAAAGCAGAGCAGGGACAAGAAAAGACGCCATAGCGCAGCAATCCGCGATCCGAGCTCCGCGCGGACCCCCGCCGGCCCGGCTCTGCCGGGGCAGGCAGCAGCCGGGCTCTGCGCCGAGGAGGTAGGCTGTGGAAGGACAGGACCAGGAGCCTTGGGGGCCACCCAGATGCTGGGAACGGCGGGCCCCGGGACACAGCACCCCTGGCACCCTGCGCCGCACCCAGGCGGAGACCGGAACCGTGGGGCATTCAGCGTGGGCACCCGCGGGTCTGGGGTCCGTCCCGGCGCATTGCCTCAGCGCGGATCTGTGACTGCCCAGAGCCTGAAGTGGGACACAGCTTCTTGGCGGAGGCCTGGGCCTGAGGTGGGAGCGGAGGAGCTGAGTCCGGGAGGGGCAGGACGAGTCAGCGGGAGCTGGCGGGCCATGAAGTGGCGGTCCACCATCCCCCTGCTAGCCCTTCCCAACCAGCTACTTGCCATCTGGCCAGACTATCACCAGCCTGCGCCCCTCAGCAACCCGGGAAGGCCGAGCACGCAGGTCAGCCTCCAGGGATGGAAAAGTGAGCCTGAAGCAGATTGGCCAGGAGCCCAGCCTCTTGACTGGGGGAAGAGAGGGAGTGCTTGAAGCCTGGGCGTGAACTTGGAGCGCCTGGGTGGAGATCGGGAGATTTGGGGGACCCAGCGTGTGGCTGCCACCATCTTAGCCGCCAGTGCCTCTCAACCATCCTCCTCTCAGCTATCCAAACCATCATTGTCCGACTGCGCCCCCAGCTGTCCAGGAGGTGGAACAGGCCGAACAGCAGAGAACCGAGCCTGCACGCCAGCCCCTCCCACCAACTTCCTGCTAGCTACACAGACCATCATTGTCCATTTGCGCCACCAGCCATCAGAACAGGA
>PVLC010027312.1:0-21972 GCA_004027655.1 Graphiurus murinus
TCTGCATATTAGGGAGAACATATGCTTCTTTACTCTTTGTGACTGGCTAATCTCACTTAACATAATGTTTTCCAGTTGCATCCATTTCCCTGCAAAGAACATGATTTTGTTCTTCTTTATGGCTGAGTAAAATTCCATTGTGTACATATCCCATAGTTTTGTAATCCATTCATCTGTCGATGGACATCTTGGCTGCTTCAATAGTTTGGCTATTGTGAATTGTGCAGCTGTAAACACAGATACACATGCGTTGGTCTTATAGTTTGGTTTCCATTCTTTTGGGTAGATACACAGACGTGGTATTGCTGGATCATATGGTAGGTTCATTCCCATTTGTCTGAGGATCCTCCATACTGTTTTCCAAAGTGGTTACACTAGTTTGCAATCCCACCAACAATGTATGCTAGTGTTTTATATGCATTATGTCACTTAATCCTCTCAGCAACCTTATGAGATAGGTTTGATTATTAATATCCTATTTTAAATTGGAAGTAATTCAGAGGGGTTAATGGTCATGCTCAAAATAATGTGGAAGGTTTAACTCCTGACTAGTATGACTGGACATATGTAGGAGCAGATGTAAAGAATGCTTGGACTTCCCTAAATTTGTCCTTACTTTGTGAGCCTTAGTTCCTATCTTCCTAGCCCTTAGGATAACTCCTTTCTCTTGGAAACTGAAAGCTGTTACCCAACTCCTAGGTATTACAGAATTTTTTTTCTTCAAACTACATGGAACCATGATTCCTTGAGCTATGTGCTTTATTTTGAGTATTATCATTGACTGGGAATGTTTGAAATTCCAGTCATTCTGTAGATTGGACCTCCCATCCTTTCCAAGATGGCAACTCCAGTCCAAAGCAAGCTGAAGTTTAAAAATGTAGTAGATTAATGAGCATCCTCCTAATCTACAACCATCATTGACAGACCAAGCCACATAGCTAAATCATTTCCCTTTCCCTAAACTTCCTGTACCAGACGTTTTTTTTTAATACTGTGACATAACTGGCAGCCAGGTTTCCTTACATGGGCACTGTTCGTTAAACTCAAACTTTCGCTTCTTTAGCACTGTGCTATAAACAACTTACCTAAAGGGCAAAAAAGCTTCCTTGCATCAACAATAATGTAGACTGTAAAACAAAACAATTTATCTCCTGAAGCTCAACAGCTGAGTTTTCACTACAAGGGTGAAAAGGGGTAGAGAAATAACTCAGCCTTTTCTATTTCCTTTGACTTTCAAGCAGCACATTAATATGGTTAGTTAGTGTTTTCCGGTTTATGCCATCAACATTGCAAATTCAGTAGCTTAGGTTTCACAGTGATTTTCGTATAAGCTTTTAATCTTTGTAATGATTCCTTGATCAGCTGCAGCCCTTGCAATTCAGAGGCCATTGGAGGTCCCTGTTGATAACTCCCCAGCTGTTTCAGTTCAGTTCAGTTCATGTATATTTATTTACATGGCTTATGAACTACATTTGAGTATGCAGGAGCTCACTCCTTTTATAGGTTGTTGTTCCAGATCACTTCCAGAAAGTGCAGAACTGTGTCTGCAGTGCTTGAGATATGACTGACATCCTGCTTTTAACTACTTCAGGGTTAATGACAGGTCTGTCAGAGCCTTTTTGTTGCTTTCAAAAAGGCCAATTGGAAGCCCACCAAAAAGTCATTTTCCAGGTAGGATGTCATTGTATTGGCAAAGACGGGACATTTAGACAAGGAAGTCAAAATGATCTACTGGAAAGTGAAAAATTCAGTCAAATTGTTCGTTTGACATTACTGAAACCAGAACAAAATGTGCTAGATTGAAGAATAAGGCTAAAAAGATGTGCATTTATAGACTTCATAGCAATCAGTGTCATGTCATAACTGATCAGTTCAGAAAAAGATCCATTTTGGAAGAACTTGTGAAAGATCTTTGGCATCAAATAGCACCTGAGTGGATTTTAAGGATTAATGTATTTCTCTTAAAAATACATAGCAGTGAGTTTCCTGAGGTAAAAAGGACATTACATATTATTTGAGTCAATCTCCTAAATTTATAGATGACAGAACCAAGAGAACTAGAGAAAAGAAGATGCTTGCTGAAATTCACACAGCAAGTTAGTGAAGAGTAAAGCCTAAACTTTAATGATTAGAGCTTTTAGGTATTCCATCCTATTTCAAAACTATAGATAGATTGGTGGCAAATTTCACTTTTGGTGCTTCAAATTAAGAAGTCAGTAGAGTAATTGAAACAGCTACTGCTTTGAAGCCAGACAGGCATGGGATAGCTCTGATCCACTGATAAGTAGTTATGTGAACTTGGTTAAACTAATTTCTCTGATACCCAGTTTCTGCAGTTGTGAACACAGCATTAAAAACTTCATGTGAACAGGTACATCTGGGCTAAAATGTGATAGCATTAGCATGTCTAGGATATAGAATAACCACAAGTCTGCATAGCATGAATAGGAAAAATGGACACAGCTAATGAATATATACGGTAAGTGTGCTTAAAATTATGTTTTAGGATTAATCTTTTTTCTTGTATTAGTTAGGACTTTTGAGTTTGGATAATAAAAATCAACTCAAGATGGAAAAAATGTGATAACATATGCAAAATGCCCAGCATGATGCATAGGCAGCAATCAAGAAAATATATCTGAGACTTTTAACATTGTTATTTCTAAAGGAGCTCTCTGAAACAGCAGGTTTCCTTTTTATTTTTCTTTGTTTTAATGTCATTGAACACTGAACTAGAGGTTAGAAGCAGGCACTAATCTTCAAGTTTCTCTAAGTTGAAACTAGAACCCAAGTGAGGATGAAGCTGCTGTAATTGTATTGTGTTGCAGGGAAGAAATATAATTTGATTTACAAAAATTCAATTTATGGAACTCTTCTTAAACCTACCTGCATAAAGCCAGGCACATCTGCACAGCAGTAACAACACATACAGACATTTCTTCTGAAAAAGTGTCGTCTAGTAAAGTGGAAAGAATGCACAGTCTTAGCGTCCAGCTGGGTAGCAAATTTCAGAATATTTCCTGAATAAAGGCTAGTAAGCATGAGGTATGTCATGTTTGATCATTAGGTAGTTCAGAGCTGGAAAAAAATAGCATACACCAAGACAGCAAGGGCTATCAAATTTTCCTTGTGGTGCTTGTAGAATTGGAGTTCTCTTATTTGTTATTTCAGATTCTCACCCAAACTTCCTTCAGTTATCCATAGGATGACCTCAGGGACCCCAAGCTGGATTTTATCTCATCTCTTTCCATTAGCTCCCCCATCCTGCTACCAGTTTTTCTTTGCTTTAGTGATCAAGAGTGAGATCTCCTTCTGTGAAAAATAACAAAGCCCTTAGCATTGCCATTTATTCTAGTGGTTCTGGCTGGCTCAGCCTCATGCCAGGAAGCCAGAATTGTGGCTATTGTTTTGATTACAGCTCTGGAAAGGAAGGGAGATGAAAATTTCTTGCACTGATGTTATATTAGGAACTAGTTGCAATGACTAATCTGGAGCCTAAGTACAAATCTGAATAATTGATAGAAATGACAGGAATTGAGATATTTGTGAAAAAATGTTAGATTCATATTTTGCATCCAATGACTCCTCTGATGGTAGCTAAGCAGTTCATTAAAGTTTGACTTATGAGATATACCATGGTTATTTTTCTTTGGGATGTAAGTCAAACTAGACACTTTTGAATATTATCCTAAGAATAATATTTTCTCTGGCTGAAGCACTAGGTGCTAGAGACAAAGGATGTGTGCTCCTTTGAGCTTCTTGTGGTTTAGCTGGGAGAGTAAGAGGTTAGGTGATCCACTTTCCTTACGCTCTACATTCCATATAATACCCAGAAAGATATCATCACAGTGGCATCTCCACAAAGAGACAAATACACCGCAAAAACCAAATCCCATGTCCAGAAACCAAGAGAATTCATATGGAACAAACTCTGGATGTTTCATGGAAATAACTAGCTTATTTTGGACAGAGTTTTAGAGAAGGAAAAAGGTCTTATCTGGGCCTTTGGTTCATCATATTTATATGATGTAATTGAAGTAGTCCCTGAAGTTCTGACTAGTTCTAAAATTACATGTATTCTATTATTTGAGTGTGCATGTGTGTGTGTGTGTGTGTGTGTGTGTGTGTGTGTGTGTGTGTTACTGGGGATTAAACCCAGGGGTGTTCCACCTCCAAGCTACACTTCTGGCTCCTTTTATTTTTTTAGTTTGAAACAGGGTCTTGCTAGGTTACTGAAAGTCTCACTAAGTTGCTGAGGCTGGTCTTGAAACTGCAATCTTCCTGTCTCAGTTTCCCAAACACTGGGATTATAGGTATGTATACTATTTTAATAGCCACCATTTACTGACTGATTATTATATGCTAGGCAGTATTCTAAGACCTTTGCATACCTAATCTCATTTAATCCTTAAACAATTCAATGACGAAGTTACTATTACCTACCATTCCCATTTTAATAATACAGAAATCACAGCTTAGAGAAGCAATTTACCTAAAAGCATATAGCAATTGATGGCCAAGTTGAGATGTATACTCAGTCCACCCTGAATTTAAAGATGGAGTTGGTTCCTGGCTTCATAGAGTTTTCAGCCCAGCATATCTAATTGGCAAAATCATTAGATTCTCTCTTCATTTCTTGCACAATCAACCTCATTGGATGTAAAATAGCATTGTGACAGACATAAGGTATCCTGAGCTCTCTCCTCACCCAGATTCCCTTTCTTTCTAGGAATCCAACATCCATAAACACATTAACTGTTGTTACATGAGATTATTGGTTTATTGATAAAAATTCTCAGGTCACGGAGAGCTGGGGATATATCTCAGTGTGAGAGCACTTATCTAGTATGTAAAAACAGTATTTTAGAACACTGGGTTCAATTCCCAGAACTGTAAAAAAGAAAACAACAAGAGAAGAGTTCTAACAGAATGAGACTGAGGGCATACTTTGATTAGGAGATGGAGAGTGTCAGTCTTTGGTGGAAATGGCTAATGGAATGCCCTGAGCAGAAGGGGCAAAGATTAAATCTGAAAACATTGGAAAAGGTGTATAAGATAGCTTATGGAAAGTCTATAACAAACAATTCCCATACCTTCTTGGAATAACATGTTAAAAGCATATGTCTTTTGCATATCATTGACCATTGTGGAACTGCAGAAGCACTTCACTCCACTCAGTCATCAGGGTCTCAGCCTCATTCTATCTAGTGGCTCTGTCATTTTCTAGGGGTTCAATGTCTTCTACTGGATCCTTTTGGCAACTAAATGGAGGGGACACAGAAGACATAATAACTCTTAAGTTCATTGGTCCAATGGTGACTGAAGTTCCTACTACTCATTGCTGAGGAGTTGGTTTCCTAGAGATAAGGGACTTAGAAAAATAGACTATTGGCATACTCAAGAAGAAAATAACAGAGATTTTGGTGGGCACATAGTATTTTTCTGCCATAGAATATAGGAAGAAATCAGAATGAAGGTGAAATGGGCTTCCCATACTGACCATTACTTTTTGTTCTGACATTGACATTAAAGTCTGGGAGAGCACATGCAATAGCAGGAATGCAGTATGAGTCAACATCAGGTGTCATCATTCACATTATAGTCTATATAAATGACACCTTCTGGTGCACAATCATTTAAAAATGTAATTTGGGGTTGCTTGGGATTCTTGGAGGTTACAGATACTCAAAGTTGAACCTCTGGACTTATTCAAAGAAGAATTTGTAAGGAATAATAAAAAAAGGCTGAGAGTACTAGTTCTACAGTGACAGGATTTAAGACCAGTGAGACAGATGGTGGTGTTTTGTTAGAGGCAAACTGGGAAACAATAGATTTGCAAACAAATTTTAACTGCCATCATGCTTCTAATGCCCCACATGAGGAACACAAACCACTGTGAAGCATATTTCCTGAAGGCAGCTGTCCCTGAAGTCTTTTACTTCCTGCCTACTCAGAAGGAATAGAAGCTGGTGGCAGTTGTAATGAAATAATTCCAACTCTACTAGTATTGAAACTCTGACCTTTACTCTGTCTTCTGAATGACTGGAATTAGTTATGCTTATAATAGAAGAGCATGAGGACAGCATAGACAAATGTGTAAGTCAGTTTGTTTTGCTTACTGTGGGTAATCAGGATGGTTTCTGAGCTGGATGTTCATTCTGAATTGCAAGATTGCACAAAGTCACACATACATGTGTACTATAGAAACACTTTCACTCTTAGAATCACTTTAATCATTGTTGGATAGTTTAAATAACTGCTTACCTTAGAACCACAAGAAAAATAAAAATCACAGCTCATAAGTAGTTTGTTTATTCTTACTGATTGGTCTATACTTTGGTGTATCATCTGAAGCCTGTTTGTAAATCTATGCCTGAAGACTTGCTTGCCATTAAGTTCAGCCACCATGATCTCACTTTGGCCCATGGGGATTGCAGATATCCACTTTTCATGTAGTATGTTTCAATGAATATATCGGTGGTCAGTGCAATAGACTATTTTTTCAGAAATGTAAATTTTGAACTTTAACAATCAAGTCATTCTTGACTCTGGTTCATCTAACAGGAACTTTAGGGAACAGAGAAGAGAGTGAAAATGCCATTGGTGGGATCAGGTGAATGTCAGAGAGTTGCCTTGTTTGTATACTTGTGGAAATACCTCCAAAATCAACTTCACTTACCTGCAGCTCTACCCAGGTGCTATCATTGTATTTTTCATACCAATGGCTTCCCAAGTATCCTTACTGCCCTCTCCTCTTCAATCCATTCTACACACTAATGTCAGATTATCCTGCTTGAGACACAGTTCTACTTTTGCCATTTCTCTGCTCAAAATTCTTAAGTAACCCCAAAATTCGAAAATAAAAAGGTTGAATCTTTAACTGCACATTTGAAACTCTCCATGTTTGGTTCTCTAACTGCCTTTGCAGTTTTACTTTTTTGGCACTCCTAATAACAAACCAAGTGTTTATCATAATATGCCTTGAACTTTCTTGCCTTCATGCCTGTGCTTTCCGTGTCCTCTCCTGAAAATTCTTCTCTATTTTCTGTTTCCCTAATCATTTCCTGGGAAACCTACTCATTCTTCAAGTCCCAAATCAAATTTTCCCTAATCGATGAATATTCCCTGACTATACTTGTGAAAAGGAATCACTTCTTTGTGTGCCTGTAGTGTATTTAACTGCCGTCATCCCATATTTGACATTTATGCTATTTTGCCTCAAGCGTTAGTTTGTTACTTACAAGTTTATCGCTGCTAGTCAGAAAGGAACCCTCAAATACAAGGGCTGTGTCTTTTTCATCTTTATGTCCTCCATAGTCCATGACACACAGTATTTGGCAGAGAGAATGTATGTGAATAATGATTTATGACTTGAATTAATTGCTTCCTCAGTGATAAAAGTGACAATAGCTTCCTTATTATCGGCACCAACTGCATTTCTGCCAGTGGGGTTAGACATCGAGGGTCACACTACTCCCTTTCTGAATTGAAGCAATTAGACTGAAAAACCCAAGTTCCTGAATGTTTAACCTTTCTCCCTAAAGACATCAGATACCATTTATTATAAAGTTGTTATAAGAACAGCTTACTGTATTGTACATGGAGCTTTAGGGAAAAATTGAGTCAAAATATATGTTTATCACTGCTAAAGATAAAGGTCCAGAACAGGCTACAAGAGCCTGCAGATTTAGCTAATGATGTTTTTGCGATATAAGTCCACCCTATTACTTGCCAGGATTCATTTTGTTTGTATTGTCATTATTTCTCTCTTCATGATCAAACATATATTCCTCTCTTCCTTTCATTGGCTTCTGATAATAAGAAAAAAAATCAAATTTATAGCAGTTTGGATTTTTTGCCTCTTATCTTGATTTTCCATCTCTCTTTCAGTCACCATTTCACCAGTGTTCAGGAAAATGAAATCTCTAAAAAAATAAATATCCTTAAAAGCTACTGATTGCAAAACAGCACAGGCAATTATCTGATGCAGAGATTCAGCTTAGTGCAGCATTACTTGGCGATCATTTCATGTAATTAAAAATGCAATCCACCCAAGAAGATAGCAATCTTCCTTTTACAAAGGAACCTGTTAATTGATATGAAGATTTAAAATAGCTTTCTTTTCTAGACCTGTAAAACAAGATTGAAATGAGCTTGAATGCAGTTAACATTTACAGGCATTTAATAAAACACTGTTATCAGCCCTGATAGGAGAGAGACACACATCTCAATGATTTCCAGGTCCTTTTTGATTTTATGTACTACTTTGACAACTCTTTTCTCCTTCCACTATCCCTACTTACCACAGCAAACTAAGGTCAAAAGCATTATCAATTTCCCTCCCTCATGTTCATTTACGTCTTGGTGGCTTTTGAACTAGGATACTCTGCTTGTGAACCACCTACTAAAGGCCCATTAAAGTTATTTTCAGTCACTGCAGTTTAACATAGGTCCAGTTTCCCTGGGTAACGTGGTAGGAGGATTAAGAGTAATAAGACTTGAAGTAAGGAAGTGATCTTTGAGATATTTTCCCTTAAAGTTAGTAGAATGTTTCTTTGTAGGTAAAAATAGTCAGATATTGGCAATTTCATATAATTTATCTCAATATCAGTTAGGCCTGGGTCCAGATGTATACCACTAGCTAATTTTCAGGAAAATATTTGCTCATGACATTGGCCTCTATTCTTTGTTATCATACAAAAAGACTTAAATGCCAGGCTCAGTGAAGTTTTTCCTAGTGTTTCTGCATAAAAAGGTAAATCCATAATATAACTCACTGTTCTTCACCATTTATTTCCTTGTTTCTTTTATTTCAGTTCTTTGGTCTGTCTCCTTTTCCTCTAAGCCATTGCTCTCATTCTTCCCCTAGTAATCTCTACCTAAGTAGTTAAGAGTGGAATTGGAATTTTGTTGTCACCACTCAGTTTAGCATGGGCCAAAGTAAGGCAATCTCTTTCTGCTGGAGATTCTCAATCTGTAAACTTGGATGATCATACCTACTTAATCAGGTTGTTGGAAACATTAAATGAGATAATGTGCATAAAACATTTGATGCTCTACCTAGAACATATTAAACATTTAGTCATTTTAATACTATTTTTATTTTTTCCTTTCCTTATTCTTTTTATGGTTTAATTTTACTTACATATTTACTTATTTTCCCTCCTTATCCTTCAGTATTGAACTCCACTCTGTACAACTGCAAGTTCATCTCAGCAACTGGATAGCTCCAGGCAGGTATTTCACATTTGGACTCTATGGCACATCATTTAATTTCTTTCCTTTACCATTTCCTCTATCTGGAAGTCAGAACAGTTTTTTTAATGCAGATATTACCATGGGATTTTCTACTTATAAACTTGCAGATTATGTAATCCTAAATCCTCATCACATAGGGCCTTCCATAATATAGCATTTATCATCATATTCAAATTTCATATCTGCCCCTGAAATAATCTGTAAAAATAGGTGACATAGGTATTTGATCCCCCAAAATTATTGTGGTTTCTCTAAGCCATGGTATGCCCTTGTTCACCTTTTAACTTAGTAAATGCTTGTGTGACCATTACTACACAGTTACAAATTATTTTCCAATTTCCTTATCCAGATTTGATTCTTCTTTCCTTTTTACTCTCATTAAATTTCATGCAAATTACTATGGCAATGCCTGTCACATTGCTAGTATAGATGTCCCCAGACAGATTGGGAGCTCCTGGGACCATAGCACTATTTTTATTTTCTTTATTACTCTGAGTTCTATAACTTAGCTTCAGAAAATAAACATGTATTCTACTTTTAAGACTATTCTTCTCTAGTCTAGAGAAAATTTACATTTAGAATTTATGTTCACATAGCTTCCATGGTTTAAGTCAACTTTGATATCTTGGCTCAATTGCAGACAAACCCATAAGTCTTTGAAAGTGGACAACGCTAAAATACACAGAACTGAATTGTGTGAAGACCAGGGGATGGACAAATGTGAGATTTCAAGTCTACACTAAGCCTTAGGGTTCCATTTTAACAAGTTATAGAATTAGCATGTCTTGTTAAGTGCTTGGTAATTATGATAGATAATTTTGATTACTTTTCTAACTCAGATACTCATATAATAAAAGATTATGGATCTTCTGTGTTTTGACGGAGAGGGAGACATGAGTGAGAGATAGTATTTTATTTTCCAGTTTTCCTCATATATTGACCTTCCTGCTAGCTCTGAAATTCTATACTTTCTACTTTTCACTTTTGCATCTGGGCTATTACCTGGCTAGCTTGCCAGCAATTTCCAATGGAAATTAAATGTAATCTCCATTCTGTAGGAACTTCTGGAAAGAATATTAAGAAAAAGAGATCTGAAAACCTTTGGATCAACAAACTTCAAAGTTCATATATAAGAGATAAAAACATACATTAGAATGAGTTTTGGTAGGAGATGATGATAAGAGGTGGGGCACAGAAGATTTATCAATGTACTTGAGAGAACTTTCACAATGTTCTTGGAAGATGGAACACTGAGGTAGCTAAAGGCAGTAGGGGCAGAATGAGAGGAAAGTAAATGGGCATGTTTATTTACTAACCAGGGGACAGTGAGAATGGAGAAATTCCAAATAAGGAAATAGACATGTAGGGATCAAAAAGTCCTACTAAGCCTTCGTATTTTAAAGTTGTCACAAAGATAATTTTCCTAATTCAGTTAGGCCATTTCCAAGAAACAGACAAGTACCTGGCCATCCTTAAGGTGCATTTATCACAAGCACAAGGTCAGTACAACTGACCTGTGGAAATACTACTCATTTTGAATGAGAGCCCATCTCACTTGAGAAACTTCTCTAAAGAAGCCATGCAAACATATGCTAAAATGAGCAATGCATGAGAAGACTCAGGATAGAGTGTTGGCTCTAATAGGCTACTGTGTAACCTTGGGGAAATCACTTCTCTATGCTTCTTTTTTGTCTCCTCTGAAATGGAGAGCATTAAGCCTTGCCTTATGTACCTCAAAATAGTTTGTGAGAATCAAATGAACTAGCACTCAACATTATTGTTTTAGGGGGGCCTCTGTTAGGTTACTGGATTCCGTTCCCAGAGATTTATGCTCTGTCAGCAATATTGAGAAATAATGTTTTCTCTTCAGAAAGATACTGGAGGACTATTGTGAACATACAGTAGCCATATCCTAAATTCTTTCACTGGAATAGCTCTTGTGCAGGTCTGGAACTCGTTCAGCAGGCTGGCAGCAACATTGTCAATGGTGAGCATAACATGTTTTTAAATGTTAGAAATGATAAATCCATGAATTTCCTGTAGTATTGATTACAAAAGCATATGTAGTTCAAAGGTCAGGACTGTGTTTTGTGTGCACATTTTGTATGGATCCAAGGGAAATAAAACAAAAATAAACCAACTCAGTAGTCTTAAAACTGTTCTAATCCCAAGAGGTAAGGTCATTATGAACAGAAAGCACAGACTGAGCTGCCAGAAGTAAGGAGGGATCTGGAGATATTTACATTTGCTGAACAAAGAACCAGCTGGCTATCTTCTGTGTACAAAAGTGATACACTTTAAACCCCATAGCAAGTTTTACTTTTTCTCCAGTAGTGAGGGGGTTTGCACTGAGCCATCTTCATAATCTCAGTTGAGCTAAACTCACTGAGCTAAGATTAGGGTTCAGTCTGTGGCCAGGGTTACAGCTATAGCTATAGCTATAGCTATTGGAATAGTTTTATTTTTCATATATATATATTGATATATATATATCAAACTTCTACCTTAGATAAAAAAAAATACTGGTTTCTAACTAAATAAGCGGAATGGTCCAGTCCAAATAAAACAATATGGTTTTCATTACCTCTTCAAAAAAGAGGTAATTTCCTTAGCAGCCACCTAACCATGCGTATGTTAATTCCTCAGTACCTATACTTATACCTGTGTGTGATGTGTGCATGTGTACGTGCACACGTGTGTGCGTGTGTTTGTGTGTGTGTATGTGTTTATTAATACAATGCTATGATGTCAGGAGAATAATTTGCTATGGGAGCAAATCCATGCTATTATATGGATTTGCTATCTATAAGTGACTCTGAGTCTTTTAATAGATCAGCTGGTTCCTATTGGAAGTGACAGGAAGAAAGGAGGAAGGCATAAGGTAGGATTTTGTGGATTAGGCCTAGAAGTACTGTCCACATTTCAGTGTCCAGACTCAATCACATGTTTGTATCTAACTTCAAGTAATTCTTGGTAATGTATAACTTTTTGTCTATAAAGGAAAGAAATAGATTTTGACACAGTTTTTTCTGGAAATAAACTTTGTAAGTTTTTGTTATTTTGTTTACATTTTATATGATTTCTAGAAAAGTGTATAAAATAATGATCACATGTTAAAATTATGTTCCATTCAGGTATATATTGAAAGCCTAAAGAATAATGGGTAAGAAAATGATCTTTGATGTAAGAAAAACTTAGATTCATGTTCTAGTTTTTCTACATCTAGCTTTATGACCTTAGGCAAGTTGTGTAATGGGTGTGGGGGACAAACCCTCCAGGCAGTGGGGTCAGGGGTCCTTTGATAGGTGTGAAATGAGATGAGGTCACAAGAATATGCTCACACTGAATGCAGTGAAGAAGCCTATCTGTTTATTGCTTGTTAGTAGCTGTTTTTTATACTATCTTTTTTGCACTGAGGCATATAGAACAGGAATTTTTACAGTCTTATTTTTCTAAAGGTTGAATAGGTACATCTTTAACTAGAAAAGCCATTTCCCATGACATTTAATGGGGTTAAGAAAACAGTAAAGGTTACAAAATACAATATGTATTTAAAGATTCATTTAGTACAAAGCAGTGTTAAAGGTTAATGATGAATAGCCTCTATTCATTAGTTTAAATCGTTACTATTTGTTTAGCTTCTTTAAGCAGTGTTCTTATCTTTTTCTCAGGTAGCTAGAAAGTTAATGTATCTGGTGAAATTCTAGGGATACAAGGTGGAATTGGCAAAGACTATCTGTCTTAAAGCCTTCTTTACTCATAGATAAACTAGTAGACCTAAGTCTCTTTGGATTATTTATTTTGTTTCTATACCTGTGTGCTGAGAGGGAACATAAGGCTGTTTAGTAACTAAGTTTGCAAAGCTCATTTCCTGACTAATGGTTGTATGTACATGGTTAATGAATTTCTTATGGGTTGTCTTGAGGCACTGCTTTTTCAGCTAATATTGAGAAATAACAATCCATCCATCCACCTTCTGTTTCTAAGAAATTTACCTTTATAATTAATGTAAAAGCAAAACCCAAAGCACCCAAAATTTCTAGAATATAACATAATGCAAAGTTGCATATGCCATGCATCCCTTCTTTTGGAATTGTCTACCTTGCAGGACTCCAGCAGACCAAGCCTTGCTCAAGATCCAGCTATTAAGGAGCTGTGGCAAATGGGAACTCAAAGTTTTTTGAAGACATAATGAAATGGTTTGTACAAATTTCTTACTCCTGGAGCTGATAGTGTTACTGTGACTAGTATTTATAGTAACAGCCTGTTGACAAGCAGACCATGGTTTGCATATGAGGACTCAGAAGGAGGAGAAAACATTGTTCAATTGACTTTGTAATTATATATTTTCTAGTTCTTTGAGAGGGACAATCAACCTTGTTCTTGTATGTATGTACTTGGAAAACAATTAGATTGTCAGATTCTAGGTGGCATGGACAAAAGGGCTTTCCATCTTCTATTTTCCCTATGTTCCCTATAAAGTACCTAAAATTGACTTTTCACACAGTTGTAATTCAGGGCAAGTTGAGTGATTAACCAGCCATTTCATTATTTCCTTAGAGTAATGCCATATTCTTCAAAAAAGGCTCCAAAAAGAGCTTTGTACATTTTGCTTTTTCTCTAGAGGAGGGACAACTAATAAGGACCAATAATTTGCTGGAAATTTTCTCAGGATGATACATAAGGCTCCTGGAAAATCATGCCTGCTTTGGTCATGTGGCTGGAAGATGACTAGGTGATCTTTGTGGGTAGAAGACCTTGCAAATGAGCAAAGTTGTATGTAAGTGTGAAGTCAATGCTTGGGCCAGAACCACAAGCACACATATGAATTGTTGGGAACTGGCTCCCATAGCAATAAACAAATAGTGTTCTACTTGAGTAGTTCTAAGAAATAAAGCAATATTACTTGATATTTGTGTAAATGGAAAGCCTTTGAATGCCACAGGGAAGTAAGTGATTGAAATTAAAGCTGCTACAGGAATGGCGTTTAACATGTTGCTAATTGGATTTTAGGGAAGAAGGCAACTGGGGAGTCTAGAGAGACATGGTGCTTTCAACATGAAAAAATAATTAGGCCTGTAGTAAGTTGTGGGTAAAATGAAGTAGATTCTTTTTCTTTGTTCTGCAACTTTCTCACCAAAGAATTTGAAAAGCAGTCATTTTGGATCTAATCAGGCCAGCAGAATAGTGGAGAAGTACAACTTTGAAACCTATGTGTTGTCCTTTGTAACCAATGTAACTGCAATCCAATGGAAATATACTCAGGAAATACTGGGATTTGACAGGCAAGAAAGGAGATGGCTTCTGAATACTAAAAAACAGATACACAAATGACTGACCACCCCATATCACACTTGCGATGTGTCACCTGAAGTGGCAGGAGTCTGTGGCACTGAGAGTTACTGTCTCTCTTGTGATCATCTGTAAACTTTCTACTTTATAAAATAGCATTGTTTTTCTAAAAGTGATACAATTAAAATTTAGACAATTTAACAAGGGGAATCATTCATAAGCCCACAAGTAGAGATAACCACTCACTGATGATTATTTTATGCATTTTCTTTGTTTTTAATTCACATTATTTAGATGTATGTAAATACAGGTGATGCAGTGAATAAACATTTCAATATTGCCTTTTCACATTGTTAGAATACTGCATGTCATGAAATAAATATAATTTTAATGACTGGATAATATTTAGTTGTAGATACATTTTTATAAATGGGAAGCAGAAATGGATAAAGGAAAGGAGGGAGGAAGATAGAAGGTGAGAAAGATTTTATATGTTGTAAAACATGCTTCTGTGATATAGTGTCTGGAATACATGTCCATAAGATCCCCTTTGGTGACTATCTGTCAATCAGAGTCTCTGCATAACTAAAGTGACCTCAACATCAGGACCTCATGAATATAGAAAACTGATGTCAGGGGCATAGTCTTTCCTCTTTGATTTGGTACTCAGTCTCCATAGTATTTAGGAATTTGGCTTTAGTGGAACCTGAAAGATCACAGGATCAAAGGTAAATCTTAACATAAGCTGAAATTTTAGTGTGAGAGTAAGAGAGCAGAAGAAACTAAAGGAAGATCTTTCCCTTTCCATGGCTAGGAGAGTAGGGTGCTGCAGTTTGAGGGAGCACAGACCATAAGATTGCCTTTATTTCTGTTACTAACTGGAAGTTCAGGGGTCTTAAAATCACTCTTGGTTTCACTGATTTGCTAGAAAAGACTCACAGACCTCATTGAAAGGTATTATATTCAGTTATGATTAGTTACAGGGAAAGGTTACAAATTAAAATAATTCAAGGTAAGAAATACAGGAAAAGAGTCAAGGATGGTTCCCACTGATTCAAAGACAATACTATTTTATTAGCATAAACGTGTGGTAATGGGTACAGTGTATTGGCAACCAGGAAAGCTCACCAGAGCCTTGGTTTACGGAATCTTTATTAGACTTCCATGGTTGATTGCCATGACTGACCCTTTCAGTCCCTTCAGAGGTAGAGCTGATACCATGTGGCTGCTCTATAGTTTCCAATCCCTATTTAGGTACAGAGGAAACTGCATGTTCCAAAGTTCCTGCCATAAATCACAGTGTTAGACAATCCAGTGGCCAAGGCCAGGAAGCTGATAATACATTTTATCTTTTAGAAAGAAGATGGTAACTTAAGCACATAAATACTGTTCAGTGGCCTGGTATCCTGGCTCTTACTTGAATTATCCTTCTTTCTCTGCAGGGTTGTCCAGGCCTCAGCACAAATAGAATAAGTAGTTCTAATATGGAGTGATATGAGGAATATTAAAATAATCTCCTAACAACAAACCTGTTTCTTCATACCCTGGAGTCACAAAACATCAGAACCAAATGATATCATAAAAGTCATCCAGTTTGGGGATTGGAAAAGTATGATCTAGTGGCCAAATCTGGCTCTCTGCCAATTTTTCCTTTCTTTTTGTGGGGTGGGTGTGGGGATTGAACCCAGGACCTCTCATACTAGGCAAACACAATACCACTGAGCTATTCCTTCAGCCCCTCTGAATGTCTTCATACATCAAGTTTTATTGAAATAGAGCCATGCCCATTATCTTATATATTATCTATGACTGCTCTCATGCTACAATAGCAGAGTTAAATAGTTGTGACAGATATCATATGGCTGTGAAATCACGACCTAGCCCTCTACAGAAAAATGTTTGCTGACCTCTGAACTAGTCTAAAAATATCATTATTTAGATGGAGAAATTGAAACCCAAATTGAAGAAATTCCATTAGGCAAATATATAGTGAGTCTCTATTCTGGAGTGGGCAATATTAAAGATACTTTAAATACATGAGTGGACAAAATAAAGAATGTTAGATGAATTATATTAAAATTATACTGAAAATTATACTAGCATTATACTAATGTTAGCAATTGGTAGTAACATAGGAAAAGACTAACAAAAGAACAGTGGATTGAAATGGAATCAGGAGTATGGGATAAGGGCAGGAATTGGAGTTTTAAACACAGTAATGAGTGAAGGCTTCCTTGAGAATTTGCAATGTAAGAAATAAAATTGAAGAATGTAAGGGATGTCTGGGAGAAGATATTTCCAGGTAGAAAGGCTCTAGCAGTTTTCTAAGGGACAGCAAGAAGGGCAGTTTGTCCAGATTAAAGTTATAGGGGTATTCTACTGAAGAGGGAATAAAGGCCATGGAGCACTAGGGAGATTGTGAGTGGAATGGAGAATTATTGCAAATTTTGAGCAGAAGAGTGGCATGACTTGACTTTGATTTTTAAAGGGAGACATTTTTCTAGCTCCACTGCTTAAGATAGACTGTTAGGAAGGTGAGGGGGGTAGCAAGAGATCAGTTAGGAAGCTTTCATAATAATCCAACCTAGAAATGATATCAGCTTGGGCCATCTTGGTCACAGCTTAAGAAGTGATAAAATAGCCAGGGGTGGTGGCGCATGCTTGTAATCCCAGTACTTGGGAGGCTGAGACCGGAGGATCTAGGTTCTCGGCCAGTCTCAGATACTTCATGAGGCCCTCCGCAACTTAGTGAGACCCTGTTTCAAAATAAAGAATAAAAAATAGGACTGGGGGTGTAACTCAGAGTTAGAATGCCTCTGGGCTCAATCCTCAGTGTCACCAAAAAAAAAAAAAAAAGGTGATAAAATCCCAGATTAATTTTGTTAATATGGTTAGAAGAGTTTGCTGAAGTTTTGGAAGTTGCATATAAAAAAGAGGAAACAAGGTTTTTGGTTCAAGTAACTAGAAGAATGAAGTTGTCAAAGTAATGTAGGAAGTTGGTGGGAGGACAAAAGTTTGGAAACCAGGCCCTCTTACTTCTTTTTTTTTTTTTTTTTTTTTTTTTTTGGTGGTACTGGAAGTTGAACTCAGGGGCATTCTACCTCCGAGCTATACCCCCAGCCCCATTTTTTATTCTTTATTTTGAAACCGAGTCTCACTAAGTTGCGGAGTGCCTCACTAGGTAGCTGAGGCTGGCCGCGAACCCAGATCCTCCGGTCTCAGCCTCCCGAATGCTGGGATTACAAGCGTGCGCCACCACGCCCGGCTTCTTACTTCTTATTCTAGTATTTTCCCCTCAAATATAATTGTATCATCTTGGGAATACTGATATGACTCTTTCAGACAATGAGAGTTGGCCTAAAGCTCATCCAGCAGCAGCACTGTGGAAATGATAAATAGTAAGCCTCTGAGCTATGGCTATTAGAGAGGATCACTATTTCCAGGTTTATCTCTTAGTGCAGGGAAGGAAATTTTCCTTAATGTTTAGCTCAATCTTATTAAAAAGTCTCCCCTTGAACAGCTTTGATAAGGAGAAGAAAACAAACATAATGACCCTGCTCGAATCTCATAAGATAATTAATATTCCAAGTGAACATAATTGTTTTAACCTTTATGCCAAGTGCAATACATGTCAAAGGGAAAGATAACTCTGAACTCACCTGGAATGGCTTAAATAATAGGCCTCAGTTTGCTTTAATGGAATTAACCCAGTAGACACAATCATATAACAAATGAGAAATCCCTAACGAGAGTTGTATTATTTCTATTGGCTTTTATGCCATCTTTAATAGATTACCATCATGCACAGCTAATTAAGAGCATGATAATTGGACTAAAGTATTTTCAACCAGTGCAGTAGTGCTTGCTTTAAACCAATGACTTCTAGAAGCCCATTTCAAGGTGGCTGTCAGGTTATTCTATAGCTGGGAACTGCTCCATTAGAACGTACTATACTGCTCTGACCAATCTAGCCTGGGAGTTGTTGTCCCAACTGTGCGTGGGAGCATGAAGACTATCCTTCAATGACACCAAATACATGTACATGAATGTTCATAGTAGCATTATTTGTAAGGGGAAAAACTAGAAATGACATGAAGTTACATATACAATATGTACATTCTGTAATAGCATGCAATTAATGAATTAAATAAACAAACACACACATCAATATAGGTAAATAAAAACCATAGTATTTACTCCCAAATACCATGCCATAGATAAGTACAAATATATTTTACAGTTTTATATTATTTTTCTTTTTTCTTGTTTTGTGGTACTGGGGAACAAATCTAGGGGCATTCTACCTCCAGGCTACACCCCTAGCCCTATTTTATTTTTGATTTTTTGAAACAGGGTCTCACTAAGTTGTAGAGGGTCTCACTAAGTTGTGGAGGCTGGCTACAATCTGCAATCCTCCTGTCTCAGCCTCCCAAGTACTGGGATTACAAGTATGTGCCAACACACCTGGCTATAATATTTTTAAATAAACAAAACCAAATAATATATTGCCTAGGGATATAGTTATTGGTGGTAAAAGTATTTTTAAAGAGTTAGGGGATGATTAACAAAATATTGAGTGTAGTGCATATCTTTGTGTAAAAGAATAGGGAGACAATTTGGAAGAAAGGAACATAAGGGATGTTTAAATACAAGCAGTGTGCTCTTTAGTTTTGGAAAGTTGAAATTATGTTAAAAGCAATACATGGCTGTCAAACACACTCAAATAATACAGAAGAATACAAAATTAAAATTAGAATTTTCTTTTGAAATCACACTTGAGAGGAACAGAGCACTGTCAATAATTTGGAATACAACCTTCTAGAACAGTGGTTCTCACGTTTTGTTCCCTAAGCTGCATGTGGCCTTGCATTTCTATAATCTTAGTACTTTGGAGGCTGAGACAGGAGGATTGCAGGTTTGAGAACAGTCTCAGCAACATTGTGAGGCTCTCGGCAATCTAGCGAGACCCCGTTTAAAAAAAATTAAAAGGGCTGGATGTGTAACTTGGAGGTATAACACTCCTTAGGTTCAATCCCCAGACACACACACACACACACACACACACACACACACACACACACACACAAAACAACAACAAAAAAACAACTTTGTTCTCAGGACCAGCATATCATGGGCATAACGTGGGATATTGTAGAAATGCAAATGATCTGGTACCACTCCAGATCTACTCATTTAAACACCTCTGAATTAAGGCTATGACAATTGTGTTTTAATAAGTCTGCTGAGTTAATAGAATTAACCTTGGCTGAATTAGTAGAATCAACAGGGAAATTTAAAAAATACCATATCCCAAGTTCCTACCTCCAGAAGTTTTTTTATAAAGTTCTTAAATTATTATTATTAAAGTAATTAATAAGGTCAGGATAGAAAGTCACTCTTCTAGGCTTTATATTATACATAACACATAGTATTATGTGTGTATTTTGTACTTCTCACTAATAATATATATAAATTTATTATTTTATAAATATATTTTTATAATATATATAACTATTTATAAATATATTTTTATAAAATTTATTATTTTATAAATAATAAATTAAATTAAATTAAATTAAAATTTTTAAAATGGAGGAGGAGGATCCAAGATGGCGACTGAGTGAAACGCCTTTCCCCAAACGCTGTGATTTGGATCTAAATTTACCATAAAAAGAACTTTTTAACGGAAGAAAAAAAAGCGAAATTTGAACCACAAACAAATAAAGAAGATCAAGGAAACAGAGCGGGGACAACAAAGGACACCACCGCGCAGCGATCCGCGCTCCGTGCGGATCCCCACCGGCCCGGCTCTGCTGGGGCAGATAACAGCCGGGCTCTGCAGCGAAGAAGTAGACTGTGAAAAAACAGGACCAGGAGCCGTGGGGACCACCCAGACGCTGAGAACAGCAAACCCCAGGACACAGCACCCCCGACACCCCACGCCGCACCCAGGGGGAAGGAGACCAGAACGCGTGGGGCATTCAGCATTAGCGCCCGTGGGTCTGGGGTCTGTCCCAGCACATCGCCTCAGCGCAGAACTGTGACCGCCCAGAGCCTGAAATAAGACACAACTTCTTAAGGGAAGCCTGAGCGTGAAACGGGAGCAGAGGATCTGAGTCCAGGAGGAACAGGGGCAGCCGGTGGGAGCTGGCGTGCCGTGGAACAGCGGCCGCCATCTTCCCTGCTAGCCCTTCCCCCAGACCACATTCTGGGACACAAAGAGAGCACTGGCAAATTCAAAAAATGCAACATAATTCCCTGCATCTTTTCAGACCACATTGGAGTGAGACTAGAAATAAACTCCAGGAAGACCCAAAATAACCGAGTAAGCGCATGGAGACTGAGCACCACACTGCTGAATGAAGAGTGGGTCATAGAAGAAGTAAGGGGAGAAATTAAAAAATTACTAGAAACCAACGAAAATGGAGATACAACATATCAAAACCTCTGGGACACCCTGAAGGCAGTACTAAGAGGGAAATTTATAGCACTGAGTCCCCACATAAGGAGAACAGAAAACCACCAATTAAATAACCTAATGACACAGCTCAAAGCCCTCGAAAAACAAGAACAATCTAGCCTCAAAGCTGAGAGAAGACAGGAAATCACGAAAATCAGAGCGGAAATTAATGAATTAGAGAATAAAAAAACAATACAGAAGATCAACAAAACTAAAGCTGGTTCCTTGAAAAAATAAACAAGATAGATAAACCATTGGCCAATCTGACCAAAAGAAAGAGAGAAGCAACCCAAATTCCCCAAATAAGAGATGAAAAAGGGGATATCACCACCAACAGTATGGAAATACAGAAGATAGTCAGAAACTATTTTGAAAAACTGTACTCCAACAAAATGGAAGATCTAGAAGAAACTGACAACTTCCTAGACACATACAACCTCCCTAAATTGAGTCAGGAAGATATTGAAAACTTAAACCGACCAATAAAAATCAAAGAAATAGAAACAGCAATAAAGAGTTTACCATCAAACAAAAGTCCAGGACCAGATGGTTTTCCAAGTTAATTTTATAAAACATTTTTAGAAGAGCTAATCCCAATACTCCTCAAGCTATTCCATGAAATAGAAAGAAACGGGACCCTTCCAAACACATTCTATGAAGCCAACATCACACTAATACCAAAACCAAATAAAGAAAGCTCAAGAAAAGAAAATTATAGGCCTATATCACTGATGAATTTAGATGCAAAACTGCTAAACAAGAAACTAGCAATGCGCATTCAAAACCACATCAAGAAAATTATACACCATGACCAAGTCGGGTTCATCCCAGGGATGCAAGGCTGGTTCAACATTCGAAAAACAATACATGTAATTCACCACATAAACAGACTCAAAGACAAAAATCACATGATCATCTCAATTGACGCTGAAAAAGCATTTGACAAGATCCAACACCCATTC